>JPJU01001862.1:0-10875 GCA_000750735.1 Pseudogymnoascus sp. VKM F-4246
CGCCCACCCCCCATCCGGATTATCCTGTCCGCCATCCTCCGTCCAATACGCCGCCGGCCCAGCGTACTCATCCCAATTCGCAGACCCATCAACCGCCATCGACATCCACGCCAAAATGCCATCCTCAATCCTCTCCCCCAAGAGCACATAGTCAAAGAACGGATCCACCTCCTCCGTCGCACTCGGCCCAATCCACACATCCTCCTCATTCGTCGTCAGCGGTAGCTCATTAGTATTATACGGCGCGGCCGCCTCGACAATAGCGCGCAGCGAGGCGTCAAAGTACAGTTGTCCGATGTGCGATACGTGGCCGCCTGTGTACGTGCCGTTCTCAAGGAGCGTGCCGCCCGTGTGCGTAATGACGTGTTGGTGGGTTGCGCGATTCCAGTAATGGCCGGGGAAAATGGTGTTGAACTGCACGACGCCGTCGGCGTCGGTCTGCTGGACGCCCCGCAGGAACGTGGTGTTGAGACCGGAGTACTCGGTTGGGTCGCTGACGCCGGAGTACTGGCCCGTGGAGTTGGCGGACCAGGTGTCGACGATTAGGGAGGCGGGGCCGCAGGTCGAGATGTCGATGAATTGCCAGTCGAGGTAGAGCGGGACCCCCCCTTGGTCCTCGGCGATGTCGACGCGGAGGAGCTCTTGTGCCACGAAGTAGGGACCGGTGGCGCCTTCGGGGGTGAGGATGCAGGGCTTGGTGGTGCCGAAGACTTCGGAGGGGGGAGTGGTGGAGCTGAAGTCGTGGTCGGCGGTGCGGTCATGGTCGACTTGCATCCACTTCTCCACGTCTACCAGGTCACGGCGGTGGCGCATGGATGCTATGTCTGTTAGCTGTGTATTGGATAGTGGTGAAGTGCGGACGTACAACCAGTGAGGCCGCGTTCCTCACGCAGGCGCTGGGCAGTAGCTGCCCGGCGCACAGCAGCTTGTTTCTGCAGCTCAACGGACGCCGCGGTCCCCGAGCAGGCCTGAAGAGAGCGTGCCCCATTCTTGGTGTGGAAAGCCTGCTCGCTGAGGGCGCGACGGAGGAGGACCGGGTCCGCGTGGTCAGGATGGGCGAGGGCGCCAGAGAAGTATGTGGCTGCCACCAAGGCCGAGGCCAAACCCGAGAGGACAACCATGGTGAGGCTTGGATTTATGAGAAGGGATGATATTGGGGAGCTTTGACCGTTTGCAGCGGATGGACGCGGGAGGAGGACCCAATCGATCGACCAAGAGCTCCCTTTATATATCCCTCCCACGGACGACAGGACCATCTGACAGCGGTCCAAACCGCGGGGCACTCCATTGCAAGCGCTCTGCTATACTCACAGGCACTCCCCCGGAGCCCAGCATTAGCCATTTATCGCCGTCTTAATACCCAGCAATTTCCCGGGCGCGTCTATAGCTCGTATCACATTAAGGATCATCCTGCACACAGGCTATCACTTTAAAACACCGGGCCCGAAGTTCTCCCATCAGACAAAGCCAATGGGAAATCCGGGGCCGCGATGCAAGCGTATCGGCATTAACGTCGTGGCTGAATGGCTAAAAGCTTATGATCCCGGTCGTATAATGCACGGGCGCGGGTCGCGCTCGGTAGGGTATATCCGGGCGGCGTAAGCTGCAGATGTGTAGGCAGATGTATGTGGAGTGTGTGACGGATCACACGGGGCACTATAGAATGAACGAATATATGGGGGGTCGGGGTGGTAGGGTAAACCGTTCTGGGAAAATAATGCATGAGGGAATTGAGGCGGTAAGTGTTGGGTATTTGATTTTTAAATTGCTGCAGCCACGTGGGCAAAATCCCCCCAACTTCAAAAGACGCAAGACTCAAGACTCAGCTATCCTCAATGTGAAAGTACGCATCGTCGAATTCCTGATTCTCCAGCCCCGTCGTGTCGTCCCCGCCTGGAAAATCCAGACCGTCGAGTAGATCGTCAAAGTTTGTTTCGTTCCCGCCTAAGTCCATGGCTAGATCGAGATCCGCGCCGCTCATCCCCACCCCATCTTCGCCGCCGTCTAGATTAACGATTTCGCCATCTGCAGCTGCATTGCCGCTGGTATTTGCCGTGCCAAGCATATTGATGTCCCCGCCCTCCTCGGGAACCTGGTTTGCGTAGCTCTCTAGGCCCTGTAGCATCGAGCTCCCGTCGTCATTTCCAAACTGTGTGTCGTCTCCAAATGTCGACAAGTCTATATGGCCGTCATTTGGCATACTATAATCCTGGCCTTCACCGCCTTCACCCGCAGCGGTGTCCGTCCCGAAATCAAAGTCGTCAAAGTTGAGATCCGGGTGCTCGTCGTGTCCATTCTTGGAACCAAAAAGGGACTCATAAGTCATGTCGTCGTTGGTATCCAGCGTGCCCATTGTCTCCAAATCTTTATTCTCCGCATCCTGAGGCTTATCGCCTTGCTGGGCACCTGCAGCTCCAGCTTCTGCGGGCTGCGTACCTGTGTTCCCAGGTAGTTCGATGCTCGGCTTAACTTCATCCTGTGCCTTTTCAGAGGTGGCTGGAAGGTCTGCCTTTGGCTGCTCTTGAGACAGGTCCAACATATCCGACGGCTCCTGCTTCGCCTGCTCACCCACTTGCGCAGTGGTAGCCGGCGCTTCAGACTTGTCCCCAGAGACATCGTGCGCCTCAGTCTTAACAATATCCCCCTGCTGCTCCAACAGCCCCCCATCCCCAGCCACCTGTCCAGTCTGCGCGCTCTCGCCCGTATCCAGCGCCGTAATGACCGCAGCACCCTCACTCGGCTTCGCAACCGGATTCCTCAGCTCCTCTTCCCTCCTCCGTAACTCCCTCAAATCCCTCGCAATAACCGCCTTAGCCCTCACCTACACAGAATCAGTAACCGTAACCAAAACATACTTCCCCCCCTCCCTCCATTCCACTCAGGGCAGGCCTTACAATATCGCTCTCCAGCTCATCCAGCGCGCCGTGGAAACTCGTAATCGCCTTGGGCATGTACATCTGCAGCCTGTCATTGTCGTGGGAGATTGTCTTCGCGCCCTTTGAGTTGGCGGACCGTAGCGCTTTGCCGGTTTCAATGAGCTGGGTGGGGGGTTAGTATATCATTGTGTCTGGGAGTATTGGGGGGGGAGGGGCGCACAATGGTGTTTATTAGGGTCTGGAGGGTGTCGAGGTGTTGCTGCTGTTTGGACTGCGGCTTGCCGGGTTGCGAGACGGGTCTTTGTTGCGACATGGTGGTGTGAGATGATGGTGTATGTGATAAATATATTTAATGTGTTTAAGGTAGCTTGTAGCTGAGCTCAGAGGCTGAATGGGAGAGTGGTGAGTCCGGACTCGGGGCTCAAGGTTGCGGTGTTGGTGGATTGAAGCTATGTTGATGCGGATAAACAATGGCCCGCGCCTCAGTCGCTCCCCGCGTTTATTATAGATGGTAAAAACAGTCCTCCAACGACAGCATTTGATGCGTATTCACGTTACAAGCAATACATCAGCGACACATAAGAAGCGACAAGTTGATTAACCTGCTTCAGAAGAACAATAAGTCTTTATTAGACCGTAGTCAAGACTATGTGCATATCATTCTCATTCCCCCATCCCCCATCCCCATCACAGCTAGTAGTAACCCTCCCTCCCTTCAAATACGTCTCCAATCTAGCAATCCCCAACGAATCTTCCATCCAAAATCATTACATGACAAAAGTCGCCAGCGGCGCGCTACGAAAAATAAATAAAGCCAGGGGGGTAGTCGCGACGATAGTATAGAGAATTCGTTGAACTCGTCACCGAAGAAGAAGAAGGAAAAAAAACGGACACGAGCACATACAAAGGACAAAGGCACAAAAATACCCCGCAAAATTATATGCCCTCATCGTGTGGAAGTAGAGAGTTGTAAAGGTAGCAGCAGAGAGAGAGAGAGAGAGAGTTATAGTAGTAGAGAGGTAGGAAGAAACACAATCCTCCGGTATTCGAAGCACATTGAAAACATATCCCAGAAAAAACAACACCACATGCTTTTGTTTGATTTGAAGACACGAAGGACACGACACGACGGACGTAAACATGATGAACAATAGCTTCTGCACCTGCCAATGGCTTGAGAGAGAGGAGAGAGAAAACATTGGGGCGATTGGGAGAGAATGCTATAATAAGAAAACCCTAAGCAAATTTCGCTGAGAGAAACTATCCAACAATATGGTTCCGTGAGTTTCCGCAAGAGTCGTCAAAAGTGAAGAGCGACCTAAGTAAAAAAAATGAACGCATGGAAGAAGAAGTAAGTAGCTGATTAACCGAAACCCGCACCTGACGACACACGCCGCCACCCAAAAAAAATAGCATAATCAGGGGAGTGAGGTCAGCGGCCCAGTGGTAGATTCAGAACCCGAGCTTAGCCTTGGTAGCCACCAAAGCCAGCTTGTCCGAAGCCTTGCGAGGCAGGTTGGCTCCATTGAGCGGTTGGCGTCTGCTGTGCACGGCCGTAACCACCCGCGCTCGGAGGGCCGGCGTAGCCCATCGGCTGGCCTCCGTACCCGGCAGGGGACTGCTGAGGTGGTCCTCCGTAGCCGCCCGGCTGGCCACCATATTGTGCCGGGGATTGTTGGTTTGGCATTGGTCCAGCTGATGGGGGGCCTTGCTGAGGTGGCATTCCGCCGTATTGAGGGAAGTAGGCGGATGGTGTCCCAGGGTAAGCGGGAGTCTGGGCACTCTGAGGGCTGTAGCCGGTTGGTGTTCCCTCAAAGCCTGGCTGAGATGGTGCCTTGTCCTTGCCCCACTATTTTGATGTCAGTTTGATTTCTGGAAAGATGATGGTCGAACTTACGCTGCACTTCAATGGGCGACCGTTCACATTATATCCGCTCAGTTGGCAAATGGCCATTGCGGCGTTCTCATGGGTGTCCATCTTGACAAAAGCAAAACCGCGATCAGATTGGAAGCGAGTCTCAACAACGTATCCAAAGTTTTGAAAGAGAGGAACAAGGTCGTTCTGGGTCGTATACGGCGTGAGATTACCAACGTAGCAGGTGGTTTGCCACTGCGGTGTTTGCTGCACAATCATATCGTAGCTCTGAACGCCGTGGGTTGGGAAGTGGTGGTGTCCGAAGGGCGTAGTTGGGGTGAGTCCAGTAGAGACCATCGATTGCTGCTGCGAGATCGATGGCTGGCCCTTCTGATTCGCCCAGTTACAGCGAATCGCACGGGATCCGAGCCACTCTCCATCCATTGAGCTAAGAGCCTTTTCAGCATCCTGGCGCTCACGGAAAGCAACGAATCCGTAACCACGCGACCTTCCGGTCTTCATGTCCCACATCACTCTGGCCTCAGACACCGATCCGAAAGCGGAGAATGCTTGGAGAAGCACCTCGTCATTAACCTCGTTCGAAAGATCGCCAACGAAAATGTGAAAGTGGTTGGAGGTGTCCTCCTTATTAGATGTGTTGGATTGGTATGCCCAGTTCACACGAATTTCCTGTTTCGGTTAGTCCTTCGAATTCACTCGTCCCAGTAAGTAAGTGTACGTACAGCTTGGTGAACACGTCTGCCGTTCAAAGTTTGCATAGCCCGTTCGGCTGCTCCGGGGTCGTCGTACTCGACGAAGCCATAGTTGAAGCCCTTCGACTGTAGCTGGTTAATGCGATTAGCATGCTGCAAGTACAAAGAGGTTTGAGAGTAGTGTGTCTCGGGGGTGGGGTCGAGATCTCCATGCGACACACTTATGCGCACGTTGGAGTATCTCAGGAATTTGACACATATAAAAGGTGATACTGACAGCACCTACATTCTTGTCAGGAATGATTTTGACATTTTGAACGTGTCCGGTCGTCTCGAAGATCTGGCGCAGAACGTCCTCGGTCACGCGAGGATCGAGCCCACCAACGTATAGGGCCCGCTTGTTAGGCTCGGGGGCCGCACGACGAACAAACCCGCCCTGGCTATCTGGAGACATGATGACTCCATTTTCACCCGACATCGGCGAGGTTATAGCAGTCGGAATTGGGTTCGTGTTCTGGGGGATGATGACAGGCGGGAGCGGCGGAGGAGGCATGTGAGGGTTACCCATGCCATTCTGGCCGTTCTCGTAGCCTGGAGCACCCGCGGTGCCAGGTGGAGGTGGGAGCTGGGTCCCGGGAGGCGGAGGAGCGTTATCAGACATCGTATGTGAGTTGTGAAGGATTACTGTGTGCTTTTGTGCTGCAAACGTGACTGCGCAACTCGGCCCTTTGTTCGAAGCGAAGAATCCGACGAGTATGAAACTACGCAGGAGTCTAAAATCGAGATGTACTTAGGATCGTGTGTGTAAGATGAATCGCGTGGGCAAGTTCTCGAACAGTTATTAAGAATCGAGGTGTGGAAGGACTCGAAATGATTCGAAGGAATCGGATCGTGAAATGAGTTTGAAAACGGCTAACAAGTCGAAGAGAATCGACGACAGGAGTTTCAAGCGATGAACTGATGAGAGTGTGAGTGTGCGGGCAGAGAGAGAAAAGCTCGGCGACAACGAGGCGCGCAGAGACTGGGCTTCTTGTTATATACCTTTCGCGACTGAACAAATCGAATGGACGTGTGGAAGGAAGACCAATGCGATGACACCGGACGACAGACGATTATGACTGGGGGAGATGACCCGGTAGAAGGGAAGAAACACAAGAGAGCAGAAAGGAGAAGTATGGAGGAGAGAGGAAGAGACGAGAGAAGTAGAAAACCACCGCCTCAGATCTCAAAATCTCACAACGGCCTTGTTGGATGAGGATATGTTGGGGGGGGATGGGAGATGGGAGAGGGAGAGGGATCGAGGACAAAGGTGGGGAGGTGGGAGGTTGTAGAAAGGGAGGGAGGACCAAAGACCGCAGCAGGATGAAAGGACACCCGACCAAATTTAAAGACACCCCCACGCCGAGAGAGAGCTACAGTACTACTAAGTAGTTAGTGGTAGGGTATGTACGGTGTGTGCAGTGTGTGTGCAGTGTGTCCAGTGTGTGCAGTACCATAATGTGGCTGCGGTGGACGACAGCTTACGGCAGCTACTGCATGCCCTAGTCTGAATTGGTCGCCGTAGCTGTGGGATGTGATGGGACGCCATACGCCAGTAGGGAGGACAAAAGGTAAACGGCACGTCGGGGGGGTGCGTCGAGTGACCATTAGCGTACTATGTAGTTTCACCGAAGCGAGGGGGATTGAAAGGGACGCTACTATATGTAGGTAGGTTGCTATGTATGTACTATATATAATGTGGTCGTAGAGTAGTAGTAGTAGTAAAAAGTTGTGGCTTTTTAGGGTCTAATTGTCTTAAAAATAAGATAAAAATGCTGTAGGGACATGGTATTGCTGGTCTAGCTGATAAATAGCTAATTAGCTTGCTATGGTATGTTCTTTGTGCGTGGCCTTTTTTTATATATAAAATAGAAGGTACTGCACAGCACAGTAACAGGAGAAACAAACGAGGGGCGTGTGAGCAAACCAGAGATGATACTTCGGTCTGTGCTGTTTGTGCCTGGAAACCACACGCAAACTTAATTGGCTACATGTACTGAACTGGCGTGCTAGGTGTGATAAGGTGGCCTGATTGTGCATGAAGCTCCTGCAGGGCACCAGAGTTGCGCAACTTGTGCCTTTCTTGTGTGTAATTTATGTGGCGGTGCAGAGGATGTGTAGGATTGTATTAGGTATAAGAACGTAGGAAGATAGAATAGAATTGTAGGATAGAGCTAGTCGTGGATATTATAATGTTCATATCAAGGGCACAAAAAAAGAAAAATTATAGAAATGTCTCAGGTTTAAGACATCTAGGGCAAAAGACGCGCTTCTATAGCGAATATTCCACAGTCCTCATTCAGACAAACGACCAAATTCTACCCCTATATCAAAATTACATATCAACTTTATGCATACTATATACAAAATAAAACAAATACCAAAAAATATTTACTATACTCTCGACACAGAAAAAACCTACCTGTAGTCTCATCTGATCTTTAAACAGGCACTTACTGTCAAATATCCCGGGATGGACCCCTTAACTGCATCTCAGGTCACTCCCCCATCGTCAGAATAAATCGATCGCCATGTCAGGTGACACCGCTCTACACGGTCCGTGCGAGCCACCACTTTGCAATCCCCTAGCGAGTCGCGTCAAACCGCGTCAATCAGGCACGGTACGTACCCCCAATTCCAGGGAAACAAAGTGAACATCTCCACGACTCTTGCCATATATCGCCAACCCAACCCCCACGAAAACAAAAACAAAAAAGCCATGAGCCACTAGCCCCCTCCGTTCCCAACTCACAGACACACGCCGGGGCTCAGCTCTACCGAATAGCCCCCCCGAAAAGTCGATTGCATGATATCAGCTCGACGACGCTTTTCGGCATTCTCCACAGCAACCCCTCTCCTGCGTGCGAGTTGCTGGAAGGCGCCCCTCCACAGCCCGCGACCCCTTCCGATCCTCGTCCCGCACTTGCATGCATACATCCCGTGCAGTCAAACAGCTGGGTACTCCAGCATCGCCGACGCAATGCTAGGACGGGCAGTGCAGAGTTTCCAGGCGCCGCCGCCGCGGAAGGAGACATTGGCTGCGGCAGGTGCGGCCAAGGGGACTCAGTCCCCGGGGTCGTCGCAGGGGGTGGATGATATGTTGAAGAATGGGAGGAAGGATAATAGTAGGAAGAGCATTAGTGGGTATGCGAGACCGGTGTCGCCGAGCTCGTCAATGATGTCGGGTACGCAGTCGTCGGTGTTTTCGAGGACGAACTCGGCTTCGGCGTTTTCGAGACCGACGACGGCGGGAACTGTCACTTCGAATGGATACGCGGAGACATCTTCTGTGGGAAGGGGGTTTTCTGCGGGCCCAGGAAGGCAAGGCAGTGTTGGGGATAAGGTAGGGGAACCAAGCTCAGGTGCAAGGGGAGACAACATTAACGAGGGGCCCCAGGTTGTTACGAAGGCAGCAGTGGTTATCAATGCCGGTACCGACTTTGTCGACTTAACGCAAGAAGCTCCAAGCAAATCCCACGCTCCTCAACCCGTCGAATTCGACTTTGACGATTTCGACGACGACAGCGAGCTGGATCTGGAAGTGGAGTACCCACTAGCATTACCACCATTGAGTGCGCCTAGACAGCCATTGGCATCGATGTCCCCTAATAATACTAACTTCCCAGCGTCCATGCCTCCGCCGAAACTATCCGCAACTCCTCAACACCTCGCCAACCCCAGCAGTGGTGCCATACCTTGGTCCTCATCTCCACAAGCACATATGGCGCCGCCTCCAGGGGCGGGAGCGAAACGGTCGAGTTTCCAAGAGCCGGAACAAATTACGAATTTGATTTCGTCTGAGCCATCGATTGATGCGAACCCTCGACCGGCAAAGCGGAGGACAACGCCATGGGCGCAGCGGGCGGCGGAGGAGAAGGAGACGCAACCACAACAGGCATCCAGCGGCACCCAATGCTATAAATGCCACGGATATGGCCATTATGCCGGGAGCTGTACCAACAGACCAGGCCCCAGACGAAACCCAAATGCAGACATTGATGACGAAGATATATTCACCCCAGTGCCGAAAGAGAAGTCATTACCGTGGGAGACTACGGCAAGCGCAATCAAGGACAAGCGGGGGGCTTTTAAGGAGCAGCAGAAGATAATGAGAACGAAAAAGGAGCATGCTTCTATAACGGAAATGTTTAAGAGTAGCACAAAGGGGTCGACCAAGACGGATAAGGAGAAGTCGGACAACATATTCCTGAGTTCGGAGCAGAGCAATGTCTTGGAACTCGTCACCCAACATAAGAAGAGTGTGTTCTTCACTGGTTCTGCCGGAACGGGAAAGTCTGTGCTGATGAGAGCTATTATTGCCGAGCTGCGCAAGGTGTATAGGAGAGAGCCTGATAGGGTTGCTGTCACTGCGTCTACTGGTTTAGCTGCTTGCAACATTGGTGGTGTAACGCTACATAGTTTCGGTGGAATTGGACTTGGGAAGGAGCCTGTGCCTGATTTGGTGAAGAAGATTATGAGGAATCAGAAGGCGAAGAATCGGTGGTTGAGGACCAAGATTCTGATTGTTGACGAAGTATCTATGGTTGATGGGGAGCTGTTCGATAAGCTGGAGGGCATTGCTAGGTTCATCAGGAAGAATGGAAGGCCGTTTGGTGGGATTCAACTGGTTGTCACTGGGGATTTCTTCCAGTTGCCGCCGGTGCCGGATTATGGTAAACAGGTCAAATTTGCATTCGATGCGGATACCTGGTCGACCTCGATCCATCACACCATTGGCTTGACGGAGGTTTTCAGACAACGTGATCCAGGTAGGTCGAGTCAATGTCCATTCCCATGTGCAATGTTAGCTAACTATTGACCTAGTATTCGCCAACATGCTCAATGAGATGCGACTGGGCAAGATCTCCGATGAGACGATGAAGGCTTTCAGGAAGCTAGACAGGCCGCTGGAGGCGTCTGGCCTCGATGCAACCGAGCTGTGAGTTGTACCTTTCCCAAGGGTTACTTCTGATTTTAACTAATACAAACAATAGATTCCCAACAAGAAACGAGGTCGACAACTCCAACTTTATGAAGATGCGACAGCTAAAAGGTACCGGTAAAACATACTTAGCCGATGACAGCGGCAGCGTTCGGGACCCGCAACAATTAGAAAGACTACTCCAGAACTTCATGGCCCCCAAGAAGCTCGAACTCAAGAAGCACGCCCAAGTCATGCTGATCAAGAACATGGACGACAACCTTGTCAATGGCTCCATCGGCAAAGTAATCGGATTCATGAACGAAAAAACCTTTGAAGTCTACGAAGGCACCGATCTCGACCCCCTCGATGACGACGCCGCCGGCTCCGACACCGACGCCACGAGCGACGCCAGACGCCGCGTCCGCGGCATGATGAACAAAGACCTCATCGCCGACACCAGCAAAGAGT
>JPJU01001868.1:0-22887 GCA_000750735.1 Pseudogymnoascus sp. VKM F-4246
AATGATGTTGGTATTGGGGAGGGAGGGGCCTAGGATGCCCACGATGTGGCTAGGGAAGGAAGCGAAGGTTTTATCGTCGCCCTGACGGAGTTAGTCGGTGATGGAAAGCGATGGGGGAAGGGGCGGACCTGGAAGCCATGGATAAATATTAGAAGAAGTGTTTTCTTCTTCATCGTCGCGTGTAATGTTGCGATTGTTGTTTGTAGATGGCGGTCGTACTTTGTGAGGGGAAAGTGTCAGCCTTGTGAATTGCGGGGCGGCCGCCTGGGTGATGTCAGTATTGCGGGAGTGGATGATTATTGTTCCGTGTTGACCAACCACTATTGGCATAATTTGTGAGCCATGGTAAGATAACCCATGCTAACAGTATAGATATCATATTTGCTGTACAACATTCGTATATATTATAGACCAAAGGTAACTCGTATTAGTGAGTAGGTAGCTTAGTTCCAGGTGCGTTTTTAACATTATATATAACGGGCTATACCAGTTTAGCTTGAAGTTAAATTGCGGTAGGTTATTTTTCATTAATCTGTTATAAATATCGTATGTTATCAAATTCGAGCACCAAACAGACCAATCATTCCATAAGCTAAGCAAGTGCGACTATAGTTCTTTAGTCTATATTAATATTACTTAGTCTAGCATCTTACACCTCTGGAGCATTAAAACTTTCAAGGCAATATTATGCAACTCGCAACAGCCATGGAAGCCCTTCCAACGAGATTTATCTCTGTCGAGGACTTGAAGGCCCAACCGTCTTTATGGTACAGAATCCATGTCCTTATTTACGATCTCCGGAACTTCCGAGAAAATTCCCAGGCACAGAAACGACTGGATACGGTTCTAGATATATCGTATATTGGCGGGCCCTACTTTGATCCAGATGAAGCACAGCAACTGAAGGCCTGTGTCGTGGATGCTACAAATAGCAAGACTCTGGAAATTCTTATTGAAGATATATTAAGAGAGCGCCTGGAGAGAAGAATGAAGAAACGGGTCGACAGCGAAGACTATCGTGTCTGCGCCGCCCATGACATCGCACCTATCCTTGAGAAGGCATTCAGTATCAGGGTTAAAGATTTGCAAACGAACGCCGAGTTCCTTGCCCTCTTAGAGAGCCACCAATTAAGGCCCACGAATATTGGCAACTGGAAAGGGTTACCAAAAAAATCGTTTCAGCCAAAGAACAAGCACAAGAAGCGTTAACGCACTCGTTATCAAATAGTCGGACAGGAAAAGGGCTAGAGACTTCCCGCCAGTCGCCATGTGACAACGGAATCACCTTATGAAATACGCATTTCTAAGGGGTCTGTCGATCATTATTCTCTCCCAGTGAAGGCATCTGGGGACATGAGAGAGTGGACAGGCATCAGTTTCTCCAATGTCGATGAGCAGGTGTTCATAACTGGGGGAAATGACAAGCTGTAGAGGCACGTATTTAAGGAGACTAAATCACAGACACTCAAACGCTGGTTACGGGATGTCAGTCATTCATCGTCTTCTGAAACGCGCACTGTTCGTAATCCAACAGTTACTGAAGACTTCTCCGAGTCAGCCAAAATCAATAGTAAGGGGCCGTTGCCATAAGATATTATTCCTAGAATACTTACTAAATATACTAAAGTACAGCTCTTAACATCCTACATTTCCATCTCCGCGATCTTTCCTCCAACATCCATCATCTCCGTATCCTTTGGCTCAGGAGGTTCCCACAGCTTTCCTGATTTTGCACCCTCCCATGGTTCTGGTCCAATAAACCGGAGTACTCCAGGTGGCCCTGCTCTAATCTTTCATTAGCTTCCTCCCACGTCTCAGAATTTCAAAACGAGACATGAAAACCAGTACCGTAAAGGACAAAAGGAAACTCACACCCATAAATCTGAACATGCGGCAACAATATGCGCAAATACATCCGCGTCGACTTCTAAATCTTCATCCCGTAAGCAGTTGAAGTACGTCCGTATATCTTCGGAATCTATATCGATGAATATGAAGCGAGGTGCGCGAGGGGGAATGAATCGCATCCTCCATGTTTCCTCATCAAGACTGAGGAAACGAAAATCAGCTATATCACTTGCGAGCTGGGTGGGATTGCGGTATAGTTGAGGGAGCGGGGATCGCGGGTGTGGAAGGAGCTCTTGGTCACTGGGCCAGCCGGTGGAGAGGATGGAGACATCGATTGCCCCCATGGGGTGAACGAATAAACTGCAGTTTAGAGGTTAGCAAGACCCGACGACAAATGTACGTCGAAGCAAAGCCAGAAAAGGAAACAAAAGCAGGCGAGGATGTAAGGGAAGGAGAAAGGATACTTAAAGCATATCTTCTACTCAAATGCGATGTGGCGGAGGTATTGCTCAAATTCTTCTGGCCCGAAGACACTGCGTCGTAGCCGTATTAGCTCGCGATTCAGGTATTCTAGAAGTAGGTTTATGGGCACGCGATTATGCATGGTGTCTAGAGCTAGCACGAGGCGCAGGTTGCAAAGCGACCTGTGGATATACTCATATCGCTCTGGCGCTGCGTCGAAAGGGGACGATTCGTGTGAAAAGTCTGATTCATTGCCAGATTGGTCGTCGGGGTCGGAAGCATCAGAGAAGATCGTCGTGAGGGCAGAGAGGGGGGAGTCTAAAGAATCAGCTATCGTGTAGACCGGGTATATAGAGGACATACCTGGTTCTGGGGGAAGTCCTTCGACGCCCATTTCCTCTCTCTCCCGCTGTGTTTCATACCATTCATGCTTTTCCCTCTTGCTGAGAAATTTTGCCCTCCAGTCGGATAGCGCGCCTCGAGCTGTTGTTAATGCCGTAATCGCAAGGTGTTGGCCTTGGATCCGTCTCGTCTGAATGGTATGGGCAATTATACTGTCTTGGGAGGTTACGTTAAGAGGCAGGGCAGGGGCGTGGGGAGGCGGGGGTTTCCACTTCCATCTCGTCGAATTCTTAGAACCGGATAATTGAGAACCGGATGCCAGCTGACCGAGGTAAAGCGCTTGCCCGGTCTCACCGTAAACTCGGACAAAACTGGACCAGAAGTCTTTTCGAGCGATGTCGTGAAAATATTGGTATGAGATGGGGTAATATGTATTCAGCTCTTCGTAACTAGCCAGTGGGCGTGCGTATTTGATAGTAGTACGCCCCATGTCGTTGCCATCACGCCGGGGCCACTTATGGGCAAAATAAGTGAGAGGAGAAGTTATTATGGGAACCCTGTCTACGACGTAATTCATGTTCTAGATTTCAAGTTGGCCGTTGTTGTCTTGAAAGGGTTGCGATGGGGCCTTACTGCCATGGTCACTGAATAGCCATACTCTGACAGAGCTTCATCCTCGAAGAAGAGTTCAACCCAAGGGTATTGTCCTTCAATATCACTGTTTTGTCTCCGATATAGGTCGCCTATGGCATGCTTATTATGTGTCAGCTTCGCTCTGGGAGAGTAGGTCCATGAATGGCAGAAATATAGTAAATACGCACCCCTATCTCATGAACGAGAGTGCTCGCTATTGAAAACTGTAAACCTAACTTCTCGGCTTGCTGTTAATGTCAGCAAACGAGCACCGGCAGCTGGAAAAATAGACGCACTGTCAAATTCTCCCGAAGGAAAGGTGTGAATAGGTGAAGAGCAACGGAAACCTCGACCGGATCAACGCCGAGAATATCACGCTTTATGGTAAAAGCATGGTAGTATTGATCATTATCTTTAGGGTCGTACGTTAATGGGGCAAGACTGGTAAATAGATCTACAACACCACTTTCTATTGCAAAGCTGATAAATCCACTGACTTCAACCAATTCCTGACGTACTTGCGCTCGATTTGCGTAGAACTCTTCCGCGAGGCGCCTGTGAACGGTTCTCATACCATTTATAAATGATGAGTCGAAGACTCTGCGCTCGCCGTGTAACAGTGTATCCCACCTATTCAGTTAAACCCATTAATGCAGCAGTTACAAAAATAATAGCTACATACCAGTGACTAATGTGGGAATTTGTGAGAAACTGTGAGGCCAATTTGAGAATAGGCTCCAATATATCCCAAACAAATGGGTTCAGTGCCTGCGAGTCAAATAGTAAGTTATATGAAGCTTCGCATATGTCACCGGTACATTACCTCCCAGTATCCAGGCCTCCCGTTGCCTATTCTCCAAAATGCACGATTCGCTGGCATCGACTCTCGAGTCCTCCAATTTTGAAGCGCAAAGATTGGATGAATAGGGTTGTCTAGTTTCAGCAACGGCATCTCCTCTTTAATAAGCGCTGGGACTGCCTCGATAGCTTGAAGCTGATTCGAATCAAAACCAAATAACCTGCGCCGCTGCTCATTCCTCTTTGCCTCCTCCGTTCTGAATTGGCGCCATGAGGGTCGATGCTGAAGGTCAATCGGCGTCCACCCGCTTTGCCCATTGTTTAAGACAGGCGCAGCCCCAAATATTTTAGCCAATGCCGACTTCTTGTATTTTCTTTTTTGTCCAGATGGATTGTGTGTTGGTTTGCTTTTCTTTTTGTGCTTCTTGCCTCCAGGCCACTCGCCGGTTGGTTCTGAGGGGCTGCCGGCTTTGCGCTTCTTTGGCTGGTTGCCAAAACCAGTCTGGAGCGGGTTGTCGTCAATCGCCATGGGGAACGGCCAACTCGGGTTTCTGCGAGTATTCAGAGAAAAATACAATAAAATAAAAGGTGCATTCTCTCAGAGAAAACTGAAGGTAATACAATAAGATGTCTCGTCAATCCTTTGTTATTTTTTTGTGGCGACGAATGCGGCATTCAATCAGAAAGACAATGAAATAAAACAACCTTGAAAAAGAGGGTACGGGTCGGCGTACGGTGGAGCCGGATACGGATAGCAGCTATAGAGGGACAAGTCTTGTTGCGAGAGTTGATGTGGATATACAAAGTTTGTGGTTTACTGTGAATTGTTACAAGTTTATCTGCTTTTATATTTCAACCTGGTCTTCCCATTAAATAGCTATTAACACTTTGGAGCGTCGAGCGACTCGGGTTTGAATCCGGCATGGCTGTCATAATCCACCCTAAGCGTCGCCGGATATAGGCCTTGTCTATGCCTGTAGCTTCTTGCCCCAGGTCAAGCAAATCACCGTTATCATCATACAGGATGCAAAGTATAGCAAGTGCTCCTCCAATGGATAGATCTTTGCCATCGGGGCATGCCACCACAATCCTCGGAGGCTTGGATACAGCGGAAGCCGTTGAGAGTGACTTCTTAACGAAATCAAGCACATGGGGTAAAGCGGATCGTAGATTGCGGCTTCCAATTTTCCCAGAGCCAATTCCAATTTCCAGGTTATGTTTATCTTTCTGCCAGCTTTCAGGGCTTCTAATTGCAGAACAAATTGTGATGATAATGTCTCCATCAGCAGCAGGTTGCGCCGTAAGAGACGTCGACGTGACATAAAGAGAGGAAGTCGGTGGTAGAAGGGACGTGCTAGCCTTGCTAGTATTGGTGTTGGAAAAGCTTGATACCAACTCTATGATCAAGCTTGGGAGCTCAGATTCCGGCGTGGAAAGCAGGAGCTCGCTATTTTGCCAGAACACGGGGGGAGTCAATCCATAGGCCCAGTTCTCGGTGTCATCCCCAGAGCCTTGAATGTAACCCCCCTCACTGACTTCACCACCGGCAACTCGCCGAGATGCGGTGCAGCATATGATGGGGTGATAATCGCTGAACACTTGTTCCTCAACAGGAAGCGCCGATTCTGGCGTTACCCATATCGGCCTTATCGGTTTAGATATGTGCTTTCTTAGCGGTTCCATGTCAATGCCTAGGCTGGCGAAGGACTCCGCAAAGTCGTCTAGCCGTGCGGCTATCTGGGTATGCTCCGAGCTTGATACAGCTTGTGGTGGCGTGTAAAGGTTGTGATATTCCGGCTTGGTTGGGAAGAGGGAGCGGTTAATGACGCTACACCATATTGGAATTGTTTTGCTTAGAGCATCCGGCATTCCTGTCATGAGGTTAGCTTGCGCATGAACGAACGGTACTAAGGATTGACGAACTCTTTCCTCTCCGCGTAGAATCTACAATAATGCACCTATAGAGAGTCAGCGTCGCACTCAATCCAAAGATTCCCCACGCGCCTACCCATCACCAGTTCCAATCAACTCCAGGAGATGTGTGTTTAACCTCCTGGTGCTAAACTTCCAAACGCCTGTATGTCCATCGGTGCTTTTGAAGTATGCGCTCCCCGATTTCGATTCAGGGTTGATATACCAGCTTCCGCACCGTTCATTGGCGACTAGGGGGCGGCGATAGGCCTCCGACACGCTTTGAACAAAGGCGGCATCAACGAGGATCGAGCGGAGACGGTTGTGGATAGAGAGTGTATGGCGTTTGATGTCTCCCAGGGTCTTGGAGAAGTTATGGTTCGCTTGTTCCGAGAAGATGAGATCAGACGCGGTGGTTGGCGGCGGCATTCTCTTGTCGTGCTGTGGGGAATTGTTGTAATGGGCGTTCCAGGGTTCCTAGTACAGTGTTGCTGGAGATTCGGGGGAGTGTATGAAATGACGACGTGGATAAAGCCGCCCCTCCATAGTTGCCAAGGAAAGATCTATCGGCGACCGAATTCACCACACAAATTGGCTATAGCTCACCATACTAATGGAGCTTTCTCCAGCAGTGGACTTCTCAATTATAATAATCAACGGAAATTCTAACTGGTTTATTACAAATATTTTTAATATCTAATGCGCATTTGTCGAGTCCGTAGGTTGTGAGGTGAGTGTTTTGTGCGGCGAGTGCTTTGTGCGGATTGGTGAATGGCCCAAAAAGTGGGGCTGCTTCTCTGAGCAACGACACATATAAGTCGACCAAGCCCATCATTTTTATCAATTCTCACTCATTTTCGAAAATATATCACGAATTTTTGCTTTTACATGGATTCACTGGACCCGTACTATCGACAGTGTCAGCCATGCAACCCATTATTCTTAGATCCTCGGCTCGTTTTCTCTCTCCAGGTCGTGTCCATTTGAGTTCTTTATCAAATATAACCCCTGCAGCCGCATTCCAGATACGGCCAAAGTGCACTCAAAGCACCCCAAAGGCTGGATGCGGCGGAAATGAAGGGAAGACGCTGCCTCCTTCCGCATTTTCATCGGAGTTTTGGAGCTCGAGGGCAGTTTGGAGCCGAGCAGGTGTAAACACACTGCGATGCCTGGTTGGCTGTACTCTCGGCGACTTCTCATCCATGTGGTATCTCCAAGCTTTCCATCCGGATCTCGGGACTGGAGCAATCATGGCGATTTCAAGTATGGCCCTGTCCATCTACTTGTGTTTTCTTAGCTAACGTGATTTAGTGGCTGGTGGTGTCACGACCTCTCTGCTTCTAGAGACTACTCTTCTACGTCTTGGCCGTGATCAGCTTGGTTGGATGTTGGCGGCGAAGACGGCTGCAGGAATGAGTCTAATATCAATGCTGTCGATGGAACTGGCCGAGAACCTCGTTGATTACCATTTAACCGGGGGAGTCATTCAGCTCGACTCGCCGCAGTTCTGGGGAGCTGCCATTGTATCGATAGCAGCTGGGTTCTTGACGCCATTGCCGTACAATTACCACAGACTACGGAAGTTCGGCAAGGCGTGTCATTAAGGGGCGATTTTCATGAATTTGGCCATATTGTACAATAAATCTATCTACTAAACGTTGCGGGGTTCGGCGTCAAGGCGTGTAATAGTACTTCACTCAAATACCACTTATCATGCATTACAATATCATACCAATTTGTTGATAACTTGATTGTAAAATTAGACCATGCTAAAGGTTATGCCTTGGCATTGTCAACCTATATCTCCAATAACGCCTGCGAGGGAATTCATATCATGCCCATCTTGACCTATTTGTAACACTCTTCTATTCGTATCACTCCAAGCGCGCAACCACAGTTTTCAGGATCTCTACTGTCTTCTTCGACGCATTCTTCGGATCCTTCGCAACGCTCTGCCATATCTCACCATGCCTCGGCTCGCTAAGAATACACTTTGCCTCGACGTCTGCACGTTTCTCCTTGTTGGGTATTAGCGACGTTTTTTGAGGAGAGGGAATTCGTAAACTTACATCCGTTCCATGCTGCATCAGGAACTTATAATACCATGCCCATGTATCTCCCAAGTCAGGGTCCAACGCAATACCCCTCTCGAACCAATTCTGCGCCTTCTCAAGCTTGCGCTCGCCCCAGAAGATGCGAGCGACGGTCACGAAGAGTATCGGGTCGTCATCAACCTTCTTGATAGCTTCCAAACTGCGAGGCTTGCGCTGCGTTCGGGGTTCCAAGTGCCAAATAGACTCGCTCCACAGCAGACCACTCTTGGGGACTTCCTGCAGAGCCTTCGCCATGAGAACCTTTGCCTGACTAATATTATTTGCTCGTCTTTCGACGCGAATAGATTCCACCCAAAGTTCCGGCGACTTAGCAACAGCGAGGCGGGCACGATCAAGTACAGAGCGGGCCTTGACAACCATCCCCGCCTTCTCCTCGAGGCGGGAGTAGAGCAGCCAGAGAGGTACTGAACGGGGACAGGCTTTCGTGCCTGTGCTGTAGGCTTCGCGGGCTTGAGGGAGCTTCCCCTCGCCTTCGTAAATCTGTCCCTTCATCATCCACAGCTTGTCAGCGGCAGGGAATAACTGCAGGGCTTCGTTAACAAGGTCCAGCGCAGCATCCACATTTCCAAGCTGGCGCTCGAAAGAGACACTCTTCATCCAGACACGATTTGTGGGGGCTTCTTGTCTTGCGACCTTGAGAAGGTTCCTGGCCTGGTCCGGTTCGCCATTATCAGCTTCGAGTCTAACGGCGGCAAGCCAGATGTCTTCATTGTTCGGGTTCTGGTTGAAGGCTCTTCCAAGCACCATCCTTGCCTCCTGGATCTCCCCAGCCTGCCATTTCTCCTTGGCGAGCATCATCCACAGGACCTCGCTCTGTGGGCAAGCTTCGACAGCCTTCTCCAACAACTGCGACAAAGTCTCCCTGGTGCCGTGGTTCTTCTCCAGGTCAGCCGCAGCAAGCCAAAGGGTCTTGCTGTTGACAAATACGCGGAGTGCGTAGGCATAGATAGCTCTGGCCGTTTCGTATTTCCCTCTTCCAATGCTAGACTTGGCATCGTCCATCCAGATGTCCTTTCGATCATCGTCCTCATCGAGGTCCCATCCCAGAATCTCTCTGATAATGTTGCCGCAAGTCAGAACTGCACCTTCGTCTTCACACTTCTCGGCTTCGGTGATCCAGTCTTCTCTCTTAAGCATGGCAGACTCCTTTGCAAGAGCCTGGACGGCACGCTTCATAACATTGATCTTGCTGGGAACGCCAGTTGCTACTTCTTGTTGTTCTTGAAGTCTTGCCGCAGCAATCCAAATTTCATGAGATGTCGGGATAGCTTTGCGAGCCTTGTTGAGAACCTTCTGCGCATTTTCAGCGGTTTCGAGTCTGGCCAATGCAAGCCATAATTCGACAGACAGCGGGATGATCTCCGTGGCCTTGGCTAACAGAAGTTTGGCGTCGTTTGGATCTTCTTCCAGATTGACAGCCTCTTTCCATAGCAAAACAGATTGTGGGATGTGATCCAATGCGTGGCGAATTACCCTCTTCTTAGCCCTCGGCTCTGCCTCAAGGTTCATAGCTTCAATCCATAGGGTTATCGAGTGGTCATTATTCTTGATTGCGTTTGCCGCAATAATCTTCGCATTGTGATTGTCGTTCAGTCGGATATTTTCCACCCACACGTCTTCACTCTTCGGGCAATGCTCACAGCCCCGCGCGATGACATTCCTTGCTGCAACCATCTTGCCGGCGAGTTCTTCCAGACGCGCCGCTGCAATCCATCCAGGAGCGTGCTTCGGGTTCGTTCGAATGACTGATTCCAGCAGCACTCTTGCGCGCTTGATGTCGCCCACTTGCGCATCGCCTTCACCGATTTGTGATTTCGCCAGACTGGTAAGGTAACCCTTGGGATCGATATTTGTAGCGCTTCCTGCCACAGAATCCCCACCACTGCCCGCCGAAGCCTGATCCAAACGAACCTGGAGGACCTTATCTCTCGCCGCTCCAATATCCGCAAAGTTTGTCATGGTTCCGTCTCCTTGGTCAGCAGTGGACGCCATCCCATCCTCCATAACCGTCGTTCCCATTTGCCCCGTAGTCCCAGCGGCAGATAGAACACTATCGGGCACCGCATAGAATTTGTTCCTGAGAGCTTGCTTGCTCCTGCGATTCTTGCCCGTCAGATCGCCCACCTCAGGTAGGTTCGCCCAGTCCTCATCCGTAACGGTACCAAGCGCGCGCTTGAGGTCCGCAAACTGCTGTTGAATCTTCGGATTGTTGCGCTCGTATTCTTCGCGCTCGGCTTTCTCGCGTGCTTCCCTGTAGGCCTGGTCGGTATTCTGTTCATCTTTGATAAACCATCTGCTATGCAGGGCTGGAATTGGGGTGGGGGGAGGGGGGACAAACCTGCGTATCTTCCGCCGCCTATCCATCTTCTCGTCTACATCTTGGTATATTCTGTCTGCCTCATCGTCCTCCCTATCGTACGTCCCTCCAGCAAATAGCCCGACCTCGTTCTCGGGATCCTGGAAGCGCTCGTCATCGTCTTCCTCTTCTTTCTTCTCGGGAACTCCATATGCTGAAGGGGCAGCTGCGCCGAGTTGTGCCGCGCGCTTTGCGAGCGCTTCTTTGATCTGATCTTCACTCGGGCCCTCGCGCGCTGGCCCAAGATCTGAGCGAGTGGTGAATCCGGTGGCACCACGACCAAGACCAGCAACGTAGTTCTCCGGGGCCGGTTGGTTGAGGAAGTCGCGTCGTCCAGACATCTTTGCGACTGCCTCTTAGGACTTTCGTATTTCGGAAGGTAGAAACAAGTACCGTGGCGTCGAGGTTAGATGCACATCCAAGGCGAGGCGCTGCCTGAAAAGACCAGGCTGAATCACGTGATGTTGTCTTAATTATTTAGCTCGGTGCGATAAGCCCCACACACTAAGATAACGACAAAAAGTCACCACCACCACCAGAGAAATCCGCGATTTTATGTCGCAAAACGAAACTACACTCTCTTTCTCCAACAGTGCCACGAGCACTCTACACCCTCGTTCCTAAAACAATACGCAACCTGAACTCCGTTCTTTCTCCTCTCATAATAGAGCACAATGGGCAAACTCAAGGGCGGCAAGCGCAATAGCGCCGCGACAAGCTCGCCCTACGAAAAAGCGGCAAAGCAGACGAATAATGTTTTCAAATTCAACACAAACGTCGGACAGCATATTTTGAAAAACCCCGGTGTAGCGGAAGCTATTGTCCAGAAAGCCGACCTGAAGCCCTCAGATGTCGTTCTTGAAGTCGGCCCGGGAACAGGTAACTTGACAGTCCGCATTCTCGAGAAGGCGCGGAAGGTCATTGCTGTGGAACTCGATCCCCGCATGGCCGCCGAAGTTACGAAGCGTGTCCAGGGTACCCCGATGCAGAAGCGCCTCGATGTTCTACTTGGAGATGTGATCAAAACCGAGCTTCCCCCATTCGATGTCTGCATTTCCAATACACCATACCAGGTTCGTCTCCTCCCCCTCCTCCCTCTCATTGAACTCCCCCATGCTAACAACTCGCCTAGATTTCCTCTCCGCTAGTTTTCAAGCTTCTCTCCCTCCCCAACCCCCCGCGCACCTCGATTCTCATGTTTCAGCGCGAATTCGCGCTCCGCCTGACCGCCCGCCCCGGCGATGCCCTATACTGCCGTCTCAGCGTGAACGCCCAGTTCTGGGCACGCATAACGCACATCATGAAGGTTGGGAAGAACAACTTCAAGCCCCCACCACAAGTTGAATCGTCCGTGGTGCGCATCGAGCCAAAGACTGGCAGCGATCGGCCAGGCGTTAGTTGGGAGGAGTGGGATGGTATGCTCAGGGTATGCTTCGTGAGGAAGAATCGCCTGATGAGAGCGAGTTGGACTGGAAAGGAGGTTCTGGCTATGGTGGAGAGGAATTATCGAGTTTGGTGTGCTATGAATGATGTCCCGCTTGAGGAGGGCGTCGTGGAGGGCGAGGATGAGGAGATGGATATTGAAGACAGCGGCCCGGCACAGGAGGAATGGGATGGGATTATGGATGTCGATGGGGAAGGCGATGTTGATGGAGGAGCAGCAGACGATGATACCCCCTCCTTTTTCAAAGACCTCCAATCCGCCCCCGCGCCACAAAAAACCAAGTCTAAGCGTCCCAAGACCCGCGTCGCGGCTCTCGTGCGGTCAAAGATTCTGCGTGTCCTCGAAGAGACCGAGCTTGCAGACCACCGTGCTGCGAAGTGCGATGAGAACGACTTCCTCCGCTTGCTCGCTGGGTTCAATGCCGAGGGACTCCATTTCGCGTAGAGTTTCTTGGACGTGAGGTGTTGGAATGAGGCGTTAGTGGGGTTAGCGGGAGTTAGGAGGTATATTTTATGTGACGCACGCACGAGACATGACCATATTTGGTAGGGGTATATAGAAAAACCAGATGCAATTAAATGTTTTCTACAGTTATAAGAGAATGATCAAGTAAATGCCATTTATTTTCAGTGCACTTGCCATGTTTTATTTGGTTTACTTCCGTTAATAAACTAGATTTCGCTGAATATATTCTCGTAATAATATTTTGGTATTGCAATAAAGGGTTACAAGCTAAATAGATTTATAAACTTAGACTATATTTAACCTGATTTCTATAGTTGGTATCGGTCATAGGACCATCATATATCACCATTAAACTATCATGAAAGTCGTGTATCGAAGTTCTCATATCGTTGGAACTGCCTCTCATATATATGTCCTGATTTCTAATTGGCTATTGTCCATGAGCGACCCATTTTTTGGCGCACGTTCCTGACGTTGGAGAGGACCCACCGTGTGTAACTCACTATTGATTAAGCTTAACTAGAACCAACAAACGATGACATTAATTAGGAACAGCGGTCGCTCCGAGAGGACGTACGAGCTGTCAGAGCCTGTACAAACTCCCCAATATATCTAGCCTTATATTAGAGGTTGGAGGCACGATTATTTGTGGTCTGTTGCTACCAAACTACCTATTTATCATAGCTCCTTCTCACACCATTCCCTTACATCGGTCTAGTCCGCATGGAACGGAAATTTTAACCGCCAAACTCCTCTATGCGTTTAAGCAGAGTCCACAAATTTTCATGCCGATAATTTGAACAAATAGCTATGGGGTTTGGGGCATTTAAAGATCATCCAATTGCTTCTCAAGTGCCCCTCAGCGACGGCGTATACAATTATTCCAGCGTATATGGTAAACTATCAAGGATGCTTATCCACTTGCTGTCATCCACAACTATGGGCGGTACCCAAAAATTGATTGTCTACAAATAGCTTCAAAGATGCGAGGAAGCTACGATCGAGGCTGCTTGGTAACCATACCTTCCGCATAAATAGCTTGGAAATTTTGAGGAAGGTGCGAGGGAGGTTGATTGGTAATCGTTCTTGCCATATTTAATTTAAAGCTTTCCAAGAAGGTGCGATCGAGGCTGCTTGGTAATCGTTCTTGCCATATCTATAACTTATAACTTTTGAGGAAGGTGCGATTGGCACTGATTGGTAATCGTTCTTGCCATATTTATAACTTGAAACTTTTTGAGGAAGCCGCGATCGAGGAAGCCTGGTAATCGTCCCTTCCTAGATAGCGAATAACAGAAGGGGAAATGTGCCAGATGCTGGGGATCAAGGCGGATATAGTTGTACCAGGAGATGAGTCGTGGATAAATTACTTGTTCCCGAGTACAACTTATCCTCCTTGACTCCCAGCATCTGGCACTAATGTAGCCACTGAGCAGCTCACAGAACGGTCCCCTTAGTCTGCTTTCCCTTCTCCTCCTCAAGCTTCCTGATGTTGACGTTCTTCCAGAAAAAGATGGCAAGAGCGCATAGGGGCATGAGGCATACGCCGGTGATGGTCATCAACTTCATCACATGTCTATAGGTGCCAACAATGGCATCTCGCTCAAGGGAGCCAATGGGCAATTCCATTTGCAATTTGATATCGCCAAAGATTTTGGCAGCCTGATCCTTGCTCCCGGCGGGCAAGCGCTTTAGAAGCTCACCGGGCGCCACGTTATTCCAGATAGCTCCAGCAATGGCGGAACCGATGGAGGCGCCAAAGCCACCGAAGAGGCTGGAGAGGGCATTGACGGCAGCAAATTCCTCGTGGGTGACGGGAACCATGATCGCGATGCTGCTGCAGACGGAAAATATGCCGGCTCCAAGGCCGACGAGCACCTGGGTCATCGCTATGAGGCCAACGTTTTCTGAAGTGCGGAAGGGGAGGATGAGAGCTGTACCAAGCAACATAATGGGGACACCCGAGTAGGCGACCCATTTGAAATTACCGGTATAGCTGATGATAAAGGCGATGACGGGGGCTAAGACAGTGGAGGTAAGTGAGTAGGAGTTGACGACGTAGTTGGCGGTGGTGATGTCCAGGAGGTAAACAACCTGAATGTACGAGTAGAGGTACGCATTCCAGGTGAAGGTAGACAAAAACATGACGCCGTAGAGGAAGCAAGATCCAAGAATGGTGCCGTTCTTAAGATATCTGAAGTCCAAGAACTGCTTGGGCGCTAGCTTTACCTCGTAGAGCCAGAAAGAGGGGTATAGGAGGACACCGAGGACCAGCATAGCAATGATATAAGGGGTCTTCCAGCCCTGGGGGGCGTAGTAAGTGAGAGAGAAGGGGATGGTAGTCAAGATGACCGCGCCACAAATGAGGAGAATGCCGAAGACATCAATCTCAATGGCGTAATGCAAAACGGACTGGTACCATTTCCTGCCAGAAGGCTGGTGCTCCTTGACGAGGCCTGCCTTATCCGCCTTTCGGTACATGTAAACCATAAGTCCCATAGCCGGGACGCTGCAGCCCACAAGAATGATGGCGAAGGCGCCAAAAGCCCATCGGTAGTTGAGGTGATCATAGAACGCCTGGCCGATTAAAGGGCCCAAAAATGTGCTGGCAACACGAGGGAGGCCATTGACGGCGAAAAGAATGGCACGGTTTCTCAGAGTGGTCATGTCGGATACCATGACATCGATGACATACACCATGCCAATGTGACCTGTCCAGTAGAGGACGTGGGCTCCGACGTATTGTTGCACTCCTTGGGTGGTGGCCTTGAGGATCATGCCAAGGACGCAGATAAAGAGCATAAAGGCAAAACCCTCGACACGGCCCCAGATGTCGATGATCTTAGCCAATGCCAGTGGGGTGCATGCGCCCACCGCCGAAGACATGACGCTACTGACATTCATGAGACCGTGGGAAGCGAAAGACGAGGTGATATAGGGATTAAGAGAATAATCGAGGGCATTCTGGAGTATGTCGACAAATGAGATCAACCACAGCCTGAATGCAGAGAAAAGTTAGCAACAGCACATCACAAGAAGATATCAAGTTTATGGAGCGTTCTTTACTCACAGGGCAAACATGATCCACATGGACCTCTTAGACCACATGGTAGTGATGGCGCGGATGCGCAAAACACCATCGTGCCATGACTTGCCATCGGAGTCGTAGGTAGGATCTTCATTGATGCTATTGGGCCCTCTAGCAGTAAAGGTCTGGCTGAGGCGCATGTCTCCGTACGGGCTCTTGTCGAGGCTCTTCTTCTCCGTATCGGCCTCGGGATTGTGGCTTTTGTCAAGACTCTTCTCCGTATCGGCCTCGAGAAGAAGTGGATTGGGGTTACCCATGATAGCGAACATGATGGCACACACGCACCCAAAGTAGGCACTGGCCACAAATTTGATAAAAACGCGGAAGACTGGAAGTGCGGTCGCAGGATGAGAAAAAGAGGACGCGCTCCATCACCGAGCGATCTGATTGCAACGCCATAGCCAAGACGGAAGGATTATCTCTTATCCTCGGAACTGGCGGCGACGCTTCTTCCTCTGCAGCATTTTGTTTATGGGTGGGGGCAGGCAAAACTTCGGAGGATGGCCGGTTGCGCTCCTTTAGTAGGTGATGAGAGGGTTCTCATACAGGGATAATCTAATCTGATCAAATCAAATCATCTTATCTGATCAAATCAATTTCCTACCCTAGTCGGAATCCACTAAACGCATCCCAATGGCCCCGCTCTGGAGCTGGCACCCCCACGGAATGTGTCAGTGTTGATTTCTCCCTCGTGCTCTTTTTTTGTTTAGGAGCGATGGGGAGAGCTTCATGCTCCGTGCCCCAGTCACCGTATTCTTATCTACTCCACCATACTCCTGTCGCCAATGCTGATCGCCACCATCATAAACTGGCACAAATGGGGACGGCCCGTCTGGAGACCCTAACTGCGAAGATGTCTAAGAGAAAGACTAGGCTACCATGATGGGACCATTAAAACACCGCTCTACATATTCTAATAGCACTCCTAGCCGATAATAATTCCATCCAGACATCAAATCATGGTCTTTCTGACAGCGGCCATCAATCCGTCACTCAGTTCACTGACCACGCCTTGCCTGGCAACCCCCAAGCTTCCCAACGCCCCGTGCGTCAAACCTTCACTGATTCCAACTCGCCCTGTGTGAGTTACACTGTGTACTTCCAAACCACCACCATCGTCTCACGTGTCAGATTTCCATCAAGAATGCCAAAGCCCCCTAAGCACGAGCCGCCCCGCGAACCGGGCGCTTGGGCTCCTTCGCGCACACAAAACACGCCCCCAAACGAACTTTAGGGGACCGTTTCAATCGTTTCATTTCAGTTAATCTGATACCGGAACCTCGGAATGTCTTTATTTGTACTTCCTATTTTGAACCTGAGCTGTTGCTGCTTTAACTCGAGTTGTAGAGGTAAGCTAACCTAATTAGGGGGGGAAGGGGGTGGACAGGGGTATTAAATAGCGCAGAGAGGACGGCTGAGTTAGGCAGCTGAATGTTAGATTAGAGCCTATAGGGCAGGGACAGGGGAACTGTTAGGAACTGTTTGTATTCTGCAAACCCGTTGGAAGAGTGCCGATCTCTCTCGAAAGGATCATTTGCCATACGAGATCGATCGATCAACCGATCAATACGCAGCGCTGTGCGACGCATCGAAATTCCACCGCGCCATCGCACCAGCAACAACAAAATCTGTATCGCGGGTACTATTTCAACTCCGCGAACGGCAACCTGCCAAGCTATTAGCAGGATCCATCTAAGCCACATATTGGCACACGGCCCGCGATAGCTGAGACGGGAAGGCCTAGACTTGTCAGCTGTCAGTCAGTCATCACTGACTGACTGGCAGGGTGCTCCGCGGTCGGCGACACCCGGTGCGCTCGGAGCCTGGTGTCGATTTTACGAGGCAGCTTGTTCCATAGTGGCTGAGGATTATGCTTGATCTACACGCCACGGCCATGGAAGCCCTGGAAGAAGTTAAGTGCGTGTTCAGGGTGTGCGTCGTATTTGTGCTGTCCCCATACATGTCTATCGTTTCCTAATTCAATAGTTCCATTCTGTTTAATGAGTGCATTATCGAAGTTTGGTCTATTTGGAGAGATCTCATCGTGCAAATTACTGTCTGTCACGCATGTAACCTGCTCGCTGTATATTATTGTATTAAATTGCCAAATATAACCTTAATGTGGTGAACTCGCTCAAATAAATTGGTAGATGCATGCGTATATACAGTCTAATTTTGCTCCCTGTCACTCTCTCTCATACCCGGCACTTCTCTGCCCCTCTATGCTGCATCCTTTGCAAGCACCTTGTCATCCAGAGCCACTGCCTGTGGGCCAATGTACTCGCTCTGGCGCCAGAACCAAAAGCCCGCAATGAACAATGTCAGCCCACCCGTGATAAGCGACGACCAGTTCATGACATCCAGGCTGAATGGCGCGGCGTATGGGATGCAGAAGATGACAATGAATGCAACGATGTACAGGCAAGCAATGCCGTTAACAATGTATCCGATGGGCCCATGCATAAAGAACCAGCCAGGCGCAATGCGACGGCCACCGATAAGATGCGGCAGGATAGCACACAGGAAGGAGAGGGTGGAGAGGATGATGTATGCCCCGACGAAAGCATTGAAGGCGGCTTCGGATCCTACGTAGATGCAGCCCATGACGGTGTTGATGGCACCGCACATGAGAGTTGCGTTGAAAGGGTTCTGGAAGGTTGGGTGGACCTTCGCGAAGGTGCGGCTGAAAGGGGTTGCGTTGTCGCGAGAGAGCGTCCAGAAGGTTCGCCCGGCGGTGATGTAGCAACCGATGCAGGTGATGAATGTGGGGAGGAATGTTACGACCAAAAGGCCAACGGCTCCACCGTTGCTTCCTGTCGCTTGACGGTAAATGTAGGCCAGTGGGAAGGTCGAGGTTGCCTCGAAGATGGCGTCCAGGTCTTGGATGGAGTAAAAGAGGGCAATAATGTAGAACAGCGCTGTGATGAACCCGATGGAGTATTGAGCCAACATAGCCTTGGGGATATTGCGACTCGGGCTGTGGGTAAAGTTAGATGCATGTTGCAGTACTATATCGATTTGTAGCGACTTACTTTGGGATCTCCTCAGCGAGATGGGTAACGCAATCTGGCGAACCAACCGCGAAAGCACCGTTGAGCATACCAGCCACGAAGACGAAACCATTCTCTTTATAGCCAGTAAGGTTTTGCCACTCCCTCCAGACAAAGTCATCCGTTGCGTAGCTGAGTCCGTTGACCTTTGGCATCACGACGCAAACAATGATACATATGAGGACGCCGGCGATGATGAGGAAGCCACCTAGGTTTCCAACCATTGGGAGAGCCTTGTTCCCAAACATGACGGTGAGACAACATAACCACGTGCAGATGAGGTAGCTGATGAATACGTGCCATGACTTTGCGACGAACTCTGGGTGGAAGAGCGCGTACATGGAAACCGTTTGGTTGGCCAGAATGGAAGAGATGGAGGCGGCTCCGAAGACCCAGGCAAGGAAGTTCCACCACCCGGCGAAGTAGCCACAAGGACGTCCATACTTGCCAGCAGTAATAGATGCCCAGTGGTAAACTGAATTGTTTCGTTAGCATAGTGCGCTCGGCTGGTACTGGAGTAACGTACCTCCACTGGATGATGGCATGGCAGAGGCCAGCTCTGCAATTGACAGCGCAATCAACCAGTAAAAGACAGATACAGCAATTCTATGTTTTAGTTAGCATGTTTGATACGATTACAAGGAATCGCATGACTGACAGTTCGTAAATAACACCTGGAGGTCCTCCATTATAAATCGCAATGACCTGCGACAAGGTTAGAATCGAACTGGCTTCTTAACAGCGACAAGTGACTTACGATACCGCCACCAATTGCTACCCAGGTATTTCCCGTCGTGATAGCGACCGAGCAGAGACTCAGCAGCGAAAAGTGGCGCTGCAGCTCCTGGACGTGGCCAGAGGCGTTGATGAGCCCGGCATTTGGCACATCCATAGATGGGTTGGAGCCATCGGCCGTCTCAAAGACAGCCTCCCCCTTGCTGTCCTGCTTCTCGCTTACTGACATCGGCAATCGGAATGAATCAGATCGATTATGCCGGTTTTAATATATCGTACAGACGCCAATCCTATCGAGAGAGTGTGAGAGAGTGAGACAGAAAAGAGAGGCGTTCGTGGGATGAAGAAGAAGAAAAGGAAGTGAAGATCGATTTAGAGAAGAGGAGGGGTGCTGGAGTAATTTGGTTATTTCGTGCATGGATCGTGCAGCGCGTTACGTTACTCCACACACCAACAACACATGGCAACTACATTACGAGGGAGAAACGCCGTAACACATGGGCAACACGACCTAAACGTGTATCAATCGACCATTGGAAGCCAAGTATTGAATTTGACCCATTGACCCTCTCCACCTTCCCCCCCAGACTTCGTTCTAAGCGAAGGGTGGCGAGTAAGAGAGAGGTAAGAGCGAGCACTGCTGTCGCAGCAGCAAAGGCCGAGCAAAGATGTGTTACAAGATCCGGCGACCCGCGCCACTGCGCGCACTGATCTCGCGCGGTGCATGGATCTCGCAGGAATACCGAAGGCGCAGCCAGTAGCATTGTTTACCTTTCGCCCATGTACTGTTCTGCACGTCCACTTCCATGAGAGTGCCAAGATCTGCCGTATTAGGCCCTCCTCGCCGACTCTTAGCGCGAGATGCTAATCTCTAGGGATCAGCCAGGGATATCCCAGGGTACCCAATTCCAGGGCTGCCTCCCCTATCGCAAAGGTAGTATGCATTTACTAGTGAAAGATGTGTTAGCTAGTGAGTCTTAGGATTGGATGACGAGCGAAGACCGTGAGAATGGAGGGCTATGATCTTCCAAATCAACATTGCCAAGCTGGTCAATGGGAGGAGCGTGCAGGGACTGTTGAGAAATCGCTCTCCTGAAGATATTCCATACATAGTCCCGCCGATTACCCCCTGTCTTCTAGGCTCGTGTCGCTCGAATTACTCCGTACAGGATAGCTAGGTTCTGTGGGAAAGCCGCCGCACACTGCCGTTGTCCAACACTGATTCTTAATCAAATATACAGTGCCAGCAGTCCCGGGTTTTGGGGAATATATTTTCTTTTGGCTCTTCGCGTTTGATGGGGGCCATTTTCCGGTCTCATTTTCGATAAGTCGACTTCCGCCAAAATCAAAAGACATCACACAGTCGTCTCCAGCCAACTTGGTTGGCTAAAAACCAGCCATGCCTCAATCAGACGCAAAGGCGTTTGCTATGGAAACATGGACGCTGTACGGCGTAGCAATGCTGGTTGTTGCTCTTCGATAGTAAGTTTAAAACGGCAGTTCGCGGTGCTTTTATCACCAATTGAATCTGTAACACATTTCATCGTACTAACCCTCGAGAAGCACGGCTAGATTCCGACGCTTTGGCATCAGAGGCCTCAAACTGGACGACTATGCGATGTTTAATGGGGTCATATGGTACACGATATTATGCGTGGCCTTCAACCAGATCAAGTTTGGCGACGGCTCGAATCTCATGGATGACGCCGAGATCGCTGCGTTAACACCAGAGCGCGTAGCAAGCAGAACGGCAGGAAGCAAGTGGGTTTATGTTTCTGAACACTCCATGATTCTCGCCATCTGGAGTACGAAGATATGCGTGCTCGTTCTGTACGCTGGAATCACGTAGGTGCCCCCCTTCACAACGTCTTCTAGCAGAAAACTGATTTAAAAACAGCGAGGGACTCGCACAAAGGAAATGGGTGAAATACGTATCAATCTACACGGCACTGAGCTTTGTCGGCAGTGAGCTCGCGCTCTTCCTCGTGTGCAGACCAATCCAACAATACTGGGCCGTTCCAGCAGACAACCGTTCGTTCTCTCCCATCCCCTCTCACCCGTCAGTCTAATTCTAACAATCCTCAAGCACAATGCTCCAACTACCAATACTTCGAAATAATCCAAGGCTCCCTCAGCATCCCCGGCGACATGGCCATCCTCGCGATCGGCATCCCAATCCTCGTGCAAGTGCGCCTCCCCATCCAACAAAAAGCCATCCTCCTCGTCATCTTCGGCATGGGCTTCTTCGTCATCATCGCCGCCATCCTCACCAAAGTATACTGCCTCGTGCCCTCCCTCATCTCCTACGTCTACATGAACTGGTACTTCCGCGAAGCCTCCGTGGCAATGTACGTCACGAACCTCCCCGTCATCTGGCCGCTCTTCCGCGAAGTCTTCCCCAACCTCAACCTGTCCGGATCTCGCATGAAGGCCACGGGGAATACGAGCGGTGCGACGAGGCCGTGGGCGCACTCGGGCAGTCGCGCGAGGATCACATCGAAGGATTATGATCTCAAGGAGTTTAAGCGCACGCGCGGCGCGGAGAGCCAGGAGAGGATTAATGATAGCGATTCGAGCGAGGGTGGGCTGGAGCAGGGGCCGATTGAGATTCAGCGGGACGTGACGTTTACGGTGCAGTCGGAGAGTGTGGATCGGGGGAGTGGAGGGAGTGGGAGGGGTAGCGCGGCGGCGAGGGCGGAGAGGTGGGAGTCGAATAATGTTACTACGGTTGTGAGTGCCGTGCGATAAAAGATTCTGCACATCTTAGAGCTAGAACAAGTAGAAGCGTCTGAGCAATTGAAATGTACCGTATTATGACCAAGATATGAACTTCCGGCTTTGCCACTATCTGCAAGGGCACCCTGATCGCCGAATCAATTGAGTAATCGCAAAGAATATAGTTTGGAGATCATCGCCCTGCGAGATTACCCCTACCAACAAATCGGCATCTTCGCATCTCGCATCTCGCAAATTCGCAGTACATACATACAGTACAACTACTGGATTAGGTAGGTAGGCTTCGGAACTACAAGACCGGATTTTTCTGTGGATCGGAAAAGAGGGGTCGGCGCTGTCAATCCCCGGATGATTCCCCCATTGCCCACCAAAGGGAGTTCCCACTTCCTCCACCACCCCTCCGCACAAGGTCCGCACTGCCCCGATCCCGCTCATCAAACACGTACCCGTCCCCACCACCGGCTCCACCGCAACCATCCGCGCACGCCGACCCTAAGAACAAAAGCTCGCCCTCACCACGGCCATACTTCTGGTTAACTTGTGCAGAAAGAGTCAATGATCCGTTATGATAATACATCCCATACGTATTACACTAACTGTAGGTAGTAATTGTGTGGTTCTCAACATATCCCATTTTCCTACCCTTCTTTTCCCTCCCATTACCCCTTTGCTTTTCCTTCTTCCACTCGTCCCTATCTCCCTTCACCATCCACCCCCTTTTAATATCTCTCCTCACCCTTTCGCCGACCAACTACTCGCAGTATCGCTCTGCATCCCCTCAATCCACAACATGACACAAGAAAAAGAAAGGTAGTAGTTTAATAATATCATCCCCCATAACAACCCCGTCCCTGATCACTACCCCCCTCATCGAAAAAAAAAAAGAAAAAAAGGCTCCAAACCCC
>JPJU01001870.1:0-13138 GCA_000750735.1 Pseudogymnoascus sp. VKM F-4246
TATGCGGCCGCACCGTGGGAAGCGGCCGCATGCCAAAACCTTAAAAGTGTATAGTGCTTCCATAGGGACGATACTTCCATTCCATACCAACAAAGGATAACCAATCAGATTTCGAGACGAGATGGCTGAAAGCGAGCTCTACATACAGATTATAAACCAACCACGATATTCAAGCAGGTGGGCGCCTATATTACAGTAAGAATCACTAGAGTTCCTCCAGTATTTCGACCATTTCGAGTGGATGGGCACCCTAAGTTGTCAGAAAGAGACGAAGGCCGGACCAATATTCGCCCGATGGTATATGGAAATGGAACAGGATGGCTGTGACTCAACATCAAATAGCCATCATCAGGCCAGGTCATGGATCGCTGGGAAGCGGCCGCTGCGGCCGCTGCTTCTCAACTGGCACCGCGTCTCGAATATACCAAAACATAAGAACAGGGAGATTGATCTTGCGGATACAGCAACGAAATTGTAGAGTTGGTAGTCGTATAGCTGTGGGGCCGTGAGGGGCCATTTTAACGGTCCCACGTGGTTATGATTATGATGTGTTCTCGAGCTTCGATATTTCACGTGCTGTATTTGGCCGTATACAAAATGTGACTGCTGTCAAGTCATCATGGTATTCCCATGGAGCCAATGTCTGAAGCTGCTGGTGAAGGGGCTTAGCGAGCTATTCAGCTTTCAGCAACCCGACAACTTGTCCAGGACCACGCGTCATATAAGCTTAATTCTCGCCGGCACACACTTGTTAGATTAGCGTTAATTTAGTACCGGGCGTATAAACTGTCGCACTTGCAAGTCAAAAAAGAAGAGCAAATTGGTGGACTTCCCCGCATCGCTGTGGATTAAACTGGGGTTCGAGCGTTCAACACTGACGCCTTGCTTTTTTCCGACGGCCAAGCACCATCAGCACTAACACGTCGGCGCTTTATCCCATCGGTCCGTTTCGGCCAAATATTCATAGTATCTGCCATATTCCCTGTATGGTAAGGTTTACGGTAAGGTTTACGCGTGCACAAAGAAGGTAAATATGTTATATAATACATTGGGTCGGCCCATGGCTGCAGCTATTGCTTCGGCTCGGCACGGTACTCTCTTCGGCCATGGCTTTATTGACACTATCTCTTCTCATTGCGAGCCTGCTCCCAGTAGCTTTGGGTCAAGGTCCTCCAACACAAACAATTGAACTACCAATAGACCATTTTAATACTTCTAACACGTATGTATAGCTTGATATTCTATCCTGAGAGATGTCATTGTGCATTTGTAATAAAAGTAAACCTAACTCTGTGCAGCCGTACCTTTCTGAACCGCTTCTGGATCAATGATACTTTCTATGAGCCAGGCGGCCCAGTATTCTTTTTCGACCAGGGAGAGGCAGGCGTTGGGGATACCCAGCCAGAAACCTACCTCGGACCGCAGGGTGAACAGATTCAATTTGCCCCCTTACTGCTCGCAGAGAAGTACCATGGCATCGCCATTATCTGGGAACACCGCTTCTATGGCTCCAGTCGTCCATTTGAGGTCGACAACACAACCGGGCTTGCTCTGGCCGGATATGATGCCTATAAATATCTGACAAACGAGCAAGCCTTGGAAGACGCCGTTTATTTTGCCAGAAATTTTAGCCCCGCAGGTTATGACGAAGAGGCAGCAGAATCTCTGAGGGCAGACAAGACACCGTGGATATGGGTGGGTGGCAGTACGTTGTTTCTAATCTATTCTTTCGCTGCTGAATTTAAGAGACCTTTCCTGCTCCCTGGATGGCAGTTTCCATGCGATCGAGCCCTTGACTGACATTCCCAGGCTATCCAGGAATCCGTGCCGCTTTAATTCGTCAGCGCAACCCCGAGACCTTCTTCGCAAGCTGGTCTTCAAGTGCCCCTTTACAGGCTATCGTCGATGGCAACGCATACTACAACGCCATACAACAGACCATGGCCGCGAATTGCTCGGCTGATATGCACGCAGCCGTGACCTACGCCGATGAGATCCTAAAGTCTGGCACCGACGAAGAGATTGCCCTCTTCAAACGCGCCATCTTCCTCACCTACCAAGCAAACCCTGGTAAAGACACCACCTTTAACAGTTTTCCTGCCCCAGCCTGCCCAGAAGATTTGACAGAGTGGGCTATTGCCTCTATTATCTCCCACACCCTGCAAGGCTCCATAGTCGCCTTCCAGACCTTCGGGTACGCGCAGGCCCTCCAGCCCTTCTGTAACGACCTCGAAACCTGGAACCCGGCCAATTTCACTGGCTTTACGCTCTCATCCCCTGTTACCTCTCTTTCCAACAACTCTCGTGACGGCATTCCCACTTCTGGGGGTATTGCGGCGTCCTCTTCGCCAGAACTGGCCCTTTACGCATACCTTTACGCTACGATACGCAAAATGGAATCCGACCATATCTTCCTTCCCGACCCGTATTTCTCTCCCTCTGACCGCATGGCCTGGACGTGGCAGCTGTGCAGCGAATTTGGGGAATTCCAAACGACACAAGCCCACTCGAGCCCGGAGACCAACATCATCACAGAGCACTACGATGTTGAAGGCACCATAAAATCCTTCTGCCAGGTCCCGTTCCCGTATGCACCCGCATCTCCAAACGTATCAGCTGCAATTGGGAAATACGGCAGCTGGGGGATGAAGCCAAGCAATGTCATGTTCACAAACGGTGAGCTTGATCCGCTGAGAAGCATTGGCGTGCAAGCGGATAAGGGGATAAACCCTGAGGCTCTCGATAGAAAGAGTACGGAGACGGTACCACCATGCGGTGTGCCGCCGCCTGGGGATGAAGTGTTTGGGGTTGTGTACAAGGGTGCGGTACATGCGTCAGATATAGCGTTTGCAGCTTCCGGGCCAGCACCAGTGGCAAAGGGGAGAGAGTTGTTTGAGAGCGCGCTAGATGTTTGGTTGGAGTGCTTTGGGAAGGGTAAAGAAGTGGTGTACCAAGTACCAAGGTCTGGTCTAAATGGATAGATGATTTAGAGAGCAAGTTTCTGGTATCTACACCCCCGATAGTCGTTTTTCCCGCCATGCACATCTGCGCCTCACAAAATCCGCATCCGTATCCCTACGTTCCCGGGGAACCTATCCTCCCCGAGCTTGAAAGGGAGAGGAAAGCGAACATAGACTTTGCTGGGACCTCGACCGCTGGCTGCTTTTGGGAGTAGAACTGGGAACGGAAACATTAAAACTTCCCGACCTCCATATGCTCCTAATACAGACATGACAATTGCTAACGCCTAAATGGGCGCATATCAGAGTCTTGATGTCGGCAGTATGGGCCTCTAAATAATTGAAAAATTCGTCTCTTTCTCGTGGATGCCGTAGCTGGGATAATACATCATCATCTTCGTCAAGAGCATCTTCGAGATTGACAAGCCTATCTAAGAGCGGAAGCGCTGCTGGGGCCGCCATTGTCGAGAGGTTGAGCGGGTTGGGGTCGTTAAGGACGGAACTTGAGGTGGTATCGACGATACTGAGACAATGCGCACAGACCCAGCATGGTTGGAAGCTGTTGGATCGAGGCGGAGCGGGTAGATGCCAACCTGAACAGTCACATAAGAGCGCAAGTGAAAGTACGTATTATGTAAATGGACTATAGCGAGGAATATTGGATCAAATGGGTATAATACATTCAGCTCTCCGTCTCAAATCCCTGATTCCATGGGACCCAAGATTGGTCTGCAAAATCAGACATACACTTGACCTGTTCGGGGGGCTTTTCATCCCACACGATCTTCAACGACTTATCATTACCCTCTCCTTTCACCGCATCAGAAACATACCCATGTAGCTCCTTGGCCTTCTTTGCAGACCCATCCGAGTAATCCAAATTAACCGACGGCACTACCGCAATCTTCGAATACCCCGCCATCCACAAGTCCTTGCAGAACAGTCGTGGCTCTCCCGAATAACACTCCCCAGCCTTTGACTTCCTAAATCGTATACTTTTCTCAATCAAAGGCTTTGCACTGAAGACAACAGCGCCATTCCAGCAGGCAAAGACTTGGAAGGCCTTGTGCTCGTCGAATCTCTGACGAGACGTTGGGTGGTTCCAAAATAAATTCGAGGAAAATCGCCACCCTCCATCTGGGGGTATCTCCCAAAATGTGTCTCCGTTAATGGCTCTCGCAATCCAGATGTCATAAAATATTGGCGCGGGATCTATATCTGACCAGTCCATCGCACATGTCATGTCTGCGTTCTGGAAGACCCGTTGGTGGACAAGCTCCAGCATGTCCTCCATGCATATGGCGACGTCGTTGACGAAGACCACCGCTGTGTCCGGGGAATATCGAGTCGAATTGCTGAGTAGTGGCTCAAGGGCTAGGTTTCGAAGGGCTGCAAGACCTTCGATTCGGTCTCCCTGCTTAGGATCGATGTCGCTGGTTTGGAGGTGAAATTCCAGTCCCAAGTTTTCCATGTCCACCCGCATCGCTTGCAGTACTTCAGCAGTCCCATCATCTGAATGTCCTTCTACTATCGACAAAGCGCAGTTTTCGGGTCCGAGGAATCGCACAGTTTCTAGGACGGATCCTAGCAATCGAGGGATCACGCCAATAGCTTGTCGTAGATTGAGCGCAAAGAAGTATTTGATCTCCCCGCTGGCGGCCTCCGCACCCCCATGATCGACTCGAAGATAATCGTAGCGTTTCGTATTAGGCGCCGGGCACAGAAGTCGCTCGAATTCGTTATCTTTGGGATCTAGTATTGCTTTAACATAGTTGTATTTGGGCGCTTGCGGGTCGAGGAGAGTCGTAGTTCCCGCTGTCGATGGTCAGCTGGCGGGTTCATATAGTAGGTTCCGGCCTTGGGTTGCGGGAGCGGGGGACGTTGCTTACCAGTCTCCTGCACTGCTGTATTACTGCCTCCGTAAGAAGGGAGATGTAGACCTGCGACCAGTTCGGACGATCGATACTGTAGATCTGAGAGGGTTGTGAAGACGATGATGATTGCGATCGCGATGGCGATGACCAATAGCCTCTTTCTAGGTAGCCATGATCTGGTCAGCATCGTATTTCAAATGACCCTCACATTAAATATTAAAATAATATAATGCGACAGTGTAAGCACATGTTCAGGAGCATCGATGAAGATAAAGCTCCTGTTAAGTAACGTTGGCATTGATGTGCGGTCGAAGGGTTCAGATGACAGCCGCGGCCCACCGCATCCCCCCCGCCAGATTCCCCTGGAGCGCCATACACCAGAACGCCAATAAGCCAATGGTTTGCTGGTATTTAGCCTCCCAGAATAGATCCCTGACAGTTCAAGTGGGGTTTTGCGTTCAGGCACTTTTACGCGCCATGTTACGCGCCTTGCTCGCCTACCGTACTCCCCACCGCCCCATTTCGATCACCCAGAACTCGGCGCTCAACACTCAAATACTTCTGGTCTTTGAAAAGTGTAGGGTAAATAAGGCTTGTGCGTTTTCAAATAAGTATATACGGTCAAATTCTAGTAGATATACAGCCCAGCGCTTTCAATGCCCCTCGAATATGCCTTGCCCAGCTTTAGTGTAGAAACAATTCCAGCTGGCAGCATCGTGATGAGCTGTACATGCAGGGGCTAAACTTAGTGAAGAACAGCGGCGCTTGATTTGTTCATATCCTCAAACACCAACAACACTAACAACAACAATTTAGTGCCAAGCCGTTTTAAGACCAGAGGCGAAGGTTCACGCTCATCCAAAAAAATGGGTATAGACGGCACGAGCTTCGTTTCAGTGGAGCCGCGACCTCACGCAAACCTATAGGGTCTCCGCGCTAAGGTTTGTTTTGGCCTGTCAGTCGAAGCGCAGCCCTTTTATAGACCTGTATTTAGACATGGGCAGCGGCGGCTATACAGCAGTAGGGGGTAAATGTCAAGAGCAGACTGGCATTGACGATGGGCGAAAATACATATCTTTGCCATTGTAGTCGCTCCTTGTATTTTCAACTATTTTCATTCACACACTCGTTTTTGCTTCACTTTTGATATGATGCGCCGCCTAGTGGTCTTCTGGGCTCTGCTCTTTAGCATTCTATATGCTGGAGTGCAAGCACAGAAGGCGGTTTGGAAGTCGCCGGCGAAAATTGGCCTTCTGAAGGCCAACACGATAGACTCGGTGTTGTTGGATTGGACCTCCACCCTTCCCACTACAATCTTGCGAATGTGGTGCCAGAACAAAACAGATTCGAATAATCTAGTTTTAGGTTCGTCAATTCCTCTTCTATAATTACAAGCCTGATTGAAACTAATCTACTTCGTTTTATTAGCTAGCTCCTTCTATGTTGAATCCAAGGGGCCATTCGAATATGTCATGGAGGAATATCTACAAGATAAAATAGAGTTTCCCATGGAATGCCATGCCGAACTTGCGCAGGAACCAGTAGGTGGCGGTACCGACTGCCCAGCTGCCATATTATGGTCATCCAACGCCGCTGAAGCTGCAAAGACGGTTTCGGAGACGATACCGGCATCATCACCGACCGTCGCTGTAACTCCTTCAAAAAGTTCAACTCCAGCCCCAACCATAACTCCGAATTCGACTCCGAGTTTAGTCCCACCGTCAACTGCAAACTCTGCCACTACCGACGCACCTAATCCTACCACGCCTCCATCGAGCACTGTCACAGAGGACACCACTAAGCCTCCAACCAACACCTCAGAGAAACCGTCCTCACTTCCGACCAAGAGCTCAGAAAATGTCTCTAGTGCCACGACTACTCCTGTTCCACCCGCACCTACAGCACCTAACAACACGGGTGCTATAATAGGCGCTGCAATTGGCAGCGTAGCCCTCATAAGCTTTATCATTCTCGCTGTCCTCTTCCTGCGCAAATTCCAACGAAACCGCGCATCCTCTCCTACCCCTAACGAATCGACGCGACGGAGTTTCTACCTCTTCAACTCCTACAACAAACGGGGGCCAAAGGCGCGTACTACGGGCGTCTTTGAGAAGGATGGCGATTATGGACTACAGGCACAGGAGAAAGAGGGCAGTGAAGTGTCTCGAGTTTATGAATTACCGGAAAGCCAAAGAGAAAGACGTTATAGTCCTGTCGAGCTGCCAGGCAGCTCGATGCATTACCCGCCCCAAGTTCGCGGCGGGCAGGGGCTGGAGAATGACCAGAGGTGGTTGTAATAGATACGATTTAATGATATAATCTAACATGTAGGGTATAAATTGATCCTCTGAGCCAAAAACTTTCATGGTTTATCTCTTACTATTATCTCCGTGCAAACGTGAAATACGCCCGCATCCTTTCCTCCTGGAGATTACAGTAGATGCTATAGTGGTGTGTTCGATTTCTCAGACCATCACAAGCAGGGGTCAGGGGTCGCGGTCCGGAGCTAAAATGGCGGCACGCCTATTTTGTTTGGGCGTTTAAATCCCAGTACCATCACATCAATTATCACCAACTTCAAACTTCGAGGACAAATTCCCGGATCCTGCTCCCCCATAATTTGAAGGAAGGGAAATATGTTCATACTCACCTCAAAAATAATAATATAACGGATGCCAGGCCTCTGCAGAGCACCACAGCTCTCGGTAACGTATGCAGTACCCCCAACGCCCCTGTTCCGATTGGAGTGATCCGCTCGACAAAAAGCCACCGCCTGTGGTATCAACCTATCTGCGCGACTTCCCACATAAGCCGCGCCTGAAGTGGATTCTGAGCCGCGATACCATTCAGCATGTTTCACAATCGTTGTCTCGGGCTGTCAGCCCAAGCGCGATCTTTTCCAAACTTGTATTTTTGACAGGGGAGCCCAGCCCAGCGGCTACACAGCCAATGGGGCAGAAACGTCAAAGATAGTCCACCTCGAAGGTCAGCCCCTATACATATAGTTGGGTTGTTAGTCGTTCCTTTTATTTTCAACCGTTTCCGATTTCCTCGCCCATGAAATGATGCTCCGACAGATAGCCTTCTGGGCTCTCTTTGGCATTCGCCATGTTGCAGCCGAGGCACTCACGGTGAATTGGCAGATCCGATCGAACGGCGGAAGTTTAAAGGCCAACACACAAGACTCGGTGTTGCTGGATTGGCGTTCGGACGCTGCCACCCCATTCTTGCGGATGCTGTGTAGGAACGAAACAGCTGGGGGTGATGCCGTTATAAGTTTGTTGCCTTTCCTCTCCGAGCAACAGCTCGAGTCAAACTAACATGCGTTACGTCTCAGTTAGCGCCTTCGAAGTCGATACAAATGGACCCTTTGAATATATCATGGATTCCTATGTGGAGCCAGGCACAATGAAGTTACCCCGGCTCTGTTTTCCCGAGCTGGCACTGGATGCAAATGGCAGGAACGGGGTTGAATTCCGATATGGGATAGAGTGGTCATTGGACGAAAGTCTACCCGTAAAGACGGTTTCGCAGGCCACCGACGTGCCACCAGAGACTAGCACTGCTACATCACCCTCTTCGACTACAGCTCCAAATGAATCCAGCTCCCAAACCACCACCGACTCGCCATCACAGACGACAGATCCTACATCGGGCACCAGTCAACCCAGCACACCTTCGACCGGGGGCTCAGCAGGCGGCTCCGCTGCCACATCAGCACCTGCAGTATCCACACCTTTAAACACAGACAGCACAGGTGCCAACCCCGTAGGCACCAACAACGTAGGCGTCATAGTCGGCGGCGTCATCGGAGGCGTTGCCGTTCTCAGCTTCATCATCTTCGCCTTCTTCTTCCTGCGGAGACAAAAACGCAACAGCAAGGTCTCTCCCACCACCACCGAAACGTCAAAATGGCGCGCCTCCTTTTTCAAGCGGGAACCTAAAGTGCCTGGGCCCTTTTTTGAGAAGGACAGCAGTGGAATGGCTCGTGAGTTGGAAGCGAAAGAAATGGCTCGTGAGATGGAGGGAAGTGGGATGGAACGAGAGTTGGAAGCGAATGCCGGTGGCTATAGTGCACCCTATGGTGGGCGTGGTCCTGTTGAGCTGCCGGCGAGCCCAAATTATCACCCATGACATGCATCTGGTAGGAAGGGCGTTCAAGGCGACTTGGGGTGGTTGTGATAGATTTATTTAACGATATAACACGATATAATACGATATGTAGGGTATATATTGACACCCCTCACCATGACCTCCATATTCTTCTTTGCATAATATGATGCACAGTGTCCAGTCCATCATCTTTCCGCGGCATGACTTTGCCACACCGACTCACCCCAACACCCCATGTAGAAACCCCTATAGCCACCATCCATCCACGCCTCTACTTCTTCCCCGCCAACCTCCCCCAAACATCCCCCCAATGCGTCCTCGCCGCCCTCAACAAGCCCCAGGCCAACAACCGATACAAAACCGTCGCGACTGCGACCCCCAGCAACTCCAAGCCCTCATTACCATCTAACCGAAACAACTTCAACACCGCCTCACCATCCGGGACAGTACAGCTACCATCTGGCAGCGCCTGCTCGGGCGTACAGGTAAGGGAGATGGGACGTAAGGTGTATGGCGCGAGGTTGCGGATGGCATAGCGAAGAGGGGAGAGGTAGTTTACGCCGCGGAGGAAGGAGGGCATGGAGATAGAGAGGATGCCGGACATGAGGAGGGAGATGGAGAGAATGACGGAGGTGAGGTTGAGGGCGAATCCGGAGTGAGAGAAGAAGGTGTTAAACTGTAGGCTGCGTTAGTGCGGTGTCACTGGTGATAGAATATGTATGAAAAGAGGTGGCGCGGAGGAAGTGCAGAACGAAGACAGGGGCAAGGAATCCAAACTCACCACAATCCCCAAACTCTCTCCACAGGTAACAATACAAAAGCAATTAAAAAACACCACCCAAAACACCTGTGCCGTCCTCGGCAAACCCCCCGCCAAATCTGCCAGTACCGCAAACACTATACACGTCACAATCCCAAACGGAATCTCAACCGTCGTATACTGTGCCAGGAACGCCTCGACGCTATACACGCCATCATCATGCTCGCGGTAGAACACTGCCTTCTCCGCTGGGTACACCGCGACATTCTGTAGCATGCCGACAAAGTAGAGCGCGCAGAATTCTTGTATGAAACCGACCCGGTTTTGGACGCTGTAGTAGTCGAATTTGAGCGGTGCGAAGAAGAGAGTAAATATTATCGCGACGCCGACGACTTGCATGATTCGCGCAATCAGTAGTTCAGGCTGTCGTCGCAGATTGACGAGCGAGCGACGCACAAGTAGCGGATACGCCGTACGAAACGGCGCAGGAGCCCGCATCAGCGCACCTAGCTCGGCTGGAGTCGCAATCGCTCCTGGCGCCGCCACAATGGCGGGTTTCTCCTTCTTCCAAGCAGCAATCAAACCAGCTACACGGTCGCGACTCGCAGCTTCCCGGTCTGCAGCCTGTAAATCGACGGTGATGAGGTCAAGTGCGAAATCTGCCGGGTTCGTGCGCGCAGGACAGGGATGACCCAGCGCGGAAAAGTGTGGAAGCATGCCGCTGCCTGGGCCAGCATAGCAAGGCGCGCCGCCACGGGCGAGGAGGAGCACGGTGCCGAAGTGGGCGTATAGGTCGGAGCGAGCTTGGTGGATGGTGAGGATGAGTGTACGGCCTTCATTAGCGAGACCACGGAGAACATCCATGATGGATGCGGCAGTAAAAGCGTCGAGGCCTGAAGTGGGCTCGTCAAGAAGAAGAACGCGTGGGTCGGTGAGGATCTGGACGGCGATGGTGACACGACGCTTTTCGCCACCGCTGATACCCTTGATTAGGTCGGAGCCGACGATGTTGTCGGCACAGTCTTTCAGGCCCATCTTGAGGAGGATGGCTTCGGCGCGGTCGTGCTTCTCGGAGGTTGTCATGTGTGAGGGGAGTCGCAGAACCGCGGCGTAGCGCAGTGTTTCACGGACGGTGAGTGAGGGGAGCAAAGCGTCGTCGTCCTGGCAAACGTAGGAGCAGACGCTGCGGATGACGGCGTTAGATGGCACCGCCGCGTTGAAAGTCATAGCCCCGCTGCGCAGATAAGTCGTGCCCATCCTATTAAACAGTCGTAGCGCCATGGCATTGAGAAGGGATGTCTTCCCGCTCCCTGACGGCCCCATGATGATATTCAGCTCACCAGCCTTGAACGTTGCATCCACAGGATTTAAAATCGTCTTCCTCGGCAGCTTCTTTCCCAACGCAGTCCTCTTATCAAGCTCGAGAGCGAAGCCGGACAATCCAATCTCAATCGCCCGCACTTCTTCTACCGAACGCGCATTCATCTTCTCCTTTCCGGACGAAAAATCTGTATCCGAGTTGCGCGCGCGTCCGATCGCCATCTCTACTGGTATGTAGCGCAGCCCGAGGCCTGCAAGGATATAGAATAGGATTGCGAAGCCCAGGAGCGCCAGGATGGGCGTGGATACCCAGTTGTGCGGAAATCCGAGCGAGTCCATTACATATGCGCCTGTGAATTGCTTGCACTCCGGGTTTGACTCGCCGCCTTCCAGCGGGCAATCGTAAAAGTGTCCGACAAACTCGTTGGCGCAAAGAGCACCAAAGGCGTAGTAGACGTAGCTTGCCCATTTCAGCCAGCGCACGTAGATTGGGATTGTGTTGGATTGGATGAAGTATCCACAGGCAAGACTCTGGACGGTGTAGTTCAAGTTTCCAATCAGTGAGGCGCCAGCAAAGCTTCGGTCAGCCGAGATGCAGACGGAAGAGAAGGCGATAGCGATATAGTGAGTGAGTAAGACAATCGCGAAAAAGGTGAAAAACTGTGCTGCATCGGCGCGGAAACCAGCCATAAAGTAGAAGATTACGCTGAATATGAACGGGACAGGGAGATCTTCGGTGAAAAGACGTGCAAAACGCCGGCTGAGCAGGAATGGGATGACGTCGACGACTCCTTCATTGCGCTCCCGGTCAAAGAGTTCGATATCTATCGATAGCCTGTATGTCTCGTACATGAGAATTAGGTAGCCTTGTAGTCCAGCAGCGGTATATAGCGCACCCTCGCGTGAGCGGATCCCTGGTTGATCGTCGCCAAGTGATAGGAAAATCCAGCCCGTGATGATACCCATAAGAATAGCTTCGATGATGCAGCTAGCCATTCCCATCGGGTCGCGCAGGGTGACCTTCGTCGTTCGCGCCGTAAGAACAAATAATTGTCTGGAGAATGCCGAGCGCTGATGGGCGCCGTCCTGCGAAACAATAGCGGTGCCACCAGAACTATGCTCTTCCCCCCATTTCTGAAGGGACTCCCGATTCCAATCTTCTTTCAAATGTCGCACCTTTTCCAACGATGCCTCTTCCAGCTCAGGGGATCGATTATCCACAGCCGCGAGGTCGATTAGAAACTCAGCTGGGTTCACAAACGGTGGCAGCGAGTATCCTTTCTCCTTAAAATATGGCAGCGACCCATCCGCCGGTCCACTGTACACAGGCGACCCCTTTGTCAGGATAGCCAGATTATCGAACTCCCCATAGATCTCCGACCGCGGTTGATGAATCGTCATCACGATCGTCCTTCCCTTCGCCGCCAGTCCTCGAAGGCTGCGCACAAGCTGATACGCGCTCGTCGCATCGAGTCCCGTCGTCGGTTCATCCAAAAACAGCACGCTCGGGTTGCTCAGCAGTTGCACCCCAATACTCGTACGCCGCTTCTCTCCACCGGAGCAGCCCTTATGCACATGGGTTCCAATGCGCGTGTCTGCGCATTCTTTCAGTCCCAGCTCAAGAATAACCTCGTCCACCACTCTCCGCCGCTCTTCCGGTGTCGTGGGTGGTGGCAATCGTAGGTCGGCACTATATTGCAGCGTCTCCCGCACCGTGAGCGTCGGCAGCAGCACATCCTGTTGCATCACATACGCGCTCCTCACGCCCCCTAACAGCCCGCCATTAAAGGTCGCCGCACCCCGCGCGCGCAGCCTTCCCCCTCCATCTCCCATGCGGCCCGACATCAAATTCAACATTGTCGTCTTTCCGCTTCCGCTGCCCCCAATAATCGCCGTCAGCGTTCCGCGATCCATGTCCGCGCTGACATTGTCCAGAAGCAGCCGCCACCGCGATTCCACTGGTGGCTTCGGGCGGAAAAGGTTCATGAACCCATCGGCGCTGTGCAAGTTGCGCGGGTGGGTATCGACACTGACGCCGAGGGCGCGGACACGGATGTCGACTGGGACGACGGAGGAGAGGGAGAGGTGAGCACTATGCGAGGATTGGGTAG
>JPJU01001875.1:0-11271 GCA_000750735.1 Pseudogymnoascus sp. VKM F-4246
GCGCGGGGGAGGGGGGATGTAGAGCGCGTGGATGGAGTGACAGAGGTGAGAGACGAAGAGGAGGAAGAAGAGGAGCCAGGGTGTTTGTGCAAAGTAATAAAAAGCTGGGTGAAGAGGGAGATTCGTCGTAAACGCGACGCGGGTAAAAAGGAGAGTTTGGGTAATCGCTGACTTGCTGAGCCGCTGCTATCAAACACCGCCTCCACCACCACCACCACCTCACTTCCCATCACATCCACCCACGCAGACGGGAACCAAAGTTAAATCCCCATCTTCGCAACCCTCTTCTCCATCACCCTCACAAACCCCTCCATCCCCTTCTCCAACACCTTCATCTTCCCCCCACTCAACGAATATACAACCCTCCTCCTCGTATCCTCCTCCTCGTCCCCCCCGCGACCCCCCTCGTCATCTCCATCGTCCGTGAAGACCTCCCCCTCCACTACGCGACGCACGAGGTACCGGTCGTGCGTTACCAGCACCACGGCGCCGTTGTAGTCGATGAGTGCTTCGCCTAGCGCGATGACGGTGCGGTAGTCGAGGTGCGTGGTTACTTCATCGAGGATGAGGAGATTGGGGCGGGACCAGAGGATGCGGACGAGGGCGAGGCGGACCTGAAGTATATGTTAGTAGGATGTATAAAGTCGGGGTGGTCGAAAAAACTCACAAGTTGACCACCACTCAGCTTCGCCAGCGGCACATCAGACGCCGTGCGTCCCTGCAGTCCGAACGAGCCCAGCAGCCCTCTCATCTCCTGCTCTGCCAGCTCCCCCGCCGAATCAGCAGCAAGGAGTTTCAGCGCCGTCAGCGCCGGATCCGCACGGCCGAGAGTCTGCAAGTCCTCCACGGCATGCTGCGAGTAATACCCCAACTTCAACCGCGGATGTCTCGTGACGATCCCCTTATTAGGACGGAGCGACTCAGTAAGGAGGTTAAGCAGCGTCGTCTTACCGCCGCCGTTCAACCCAACGATACCGATGCGGTCGCCGAAGTGGATGGAGAGGGTGATGTTCTGCAGGACTAGGGGGGAGGTGGGGGCGTAGCGGTAGGAGACGTCTTCGAGGGAGATAAGGGGGCCGGGGAACCGCAGGTCAGCGGCGGGAGGGAGGGAGATGGCCACGCCTTGTTCGTCTTTGGGGATCTCGATGGCGGCGTGTTTGCTGTCGAACCATCCTGTGCATGTATCAGTATTGTCAGTTCCTCAAAACAAAATAAAGGGGTCCTCACCCATCCGATCAGACAGCTTAAACCGCTGCCCCTTTTCATTAACCTGCATCCCTGCGCCATCTTCAAGCCTCTTCTGTCGTGACTTCGCCATGCGCAGCTTATTATCATCACCCGTCTTCTTGCCCACCTTGATCGTCTCTCGAATCGACTTCTCTAGCCTCGCCGTCTCCTTCCCCTGCGCCTCCTGCATCCTCGTCAAGTTTAGCACGCGCGAACGAAAGTCCTCTTCATACGCCGACAGGTTGCCGCGGAAATACTCCAGCCCCTGGTCCTTGACCAGAATGACCTCCTCAGCGACCGTATCTACAAACTCGCGGTCGTGAGAGACTAGGAGCACAGTAGTGCCGGCTTCGCTATCGCGCAGGGCGACGAGGTGAGATTGCAGCCAGATGATGGCGCGGAGGTCGAGGAAGTTAGTAGGCTCATCGAGGATGAGGAGGTCTGCTTTCTGGAGAAGGGCACGCGCGAGGGCGGCGCGCATGCGCCAGCCTCCTGAGAGAGTAGGGATAGATTTGGCGAGGGTGGTTTCAGTAAAGCCGAGGGCTGTGAGGATGGTGCGGGCACGGGTTTCTAGGGCTGTGAGGGGCATCTAATGGGCTATTAGAGGGGCAATGTGCGATTCTATGATGGTAGACATACTGTTTCCAGCTCAGCTTCGAGGTCGACTAGGAGGGACGACGCGGTGAGGAATTCATCTTGGATTTCAGGGGTATCGGGGTCGGTAATTTCTTCTTGGAGCCTGCGCCATATCATTAATAACTAAACTATCACATAGCCTAATGGTAAGGCCATACTTCTCTGTTGCTTCCGCAACCTCCTTCTCAAACGCAATAAGGTCCTTCCTAGCTTGTGAACCCCTCGCTCCACTCCGTCGATACGCATTATTTTGCACCTCCAGTAGATCACGGTTCAGGCGGTTATATCGCATCTGGCGATATCTTCTGACTTGTGCTATTACATCCTCACGATCTTCATCTTTTCCCGCTAGGGCTGTGGCACGGGTGTATATTAACTTCTGTCTTTCTCATAAATGGGGCCGAGGCGCAAACCTTGCAGATCTTGGATTAGAGCCGTACGTGACTGATCTCCTTCGATGACATGCTGCAGCACTGTTGTGTCCTCTGGCGCTGAAGTGCTAGGGCCGTTCTTTGCAAGGCTGGGGTTTTCGGCCTCTGTGCTTGTCTGTTGGAGGATGGCAACTCGGAGGGAAGGTGGAAGACCGGGGATTATCCTGTCTGCGAGCGCGCGGAGAATTGCTGGTGCGTGTGTTAGCTTATGTTGATAGTATATTCTTAGATCCGCGCAATAGATGAGTTTTGAATTCCAATGGTTCCATTGTTTCAATGGCTTTATAGCTCCTAGGGCACATACTTGACTTCCCACTCCCATTGCGCCCCAACAGCGCATAGTGAATGCCCGACTTCAATCTTAGCTCGGCATTGACAAGAAGCTCTTTCTCCTGGCCAGCAGCCGATTTGCCCTTCCCTTTCTTCGCCTTCCCGCTGGCTCCAGAGGGCGCAATTCCAAGGCTCAGTCCGGCAATATCAATCTACTCCCATTGGAGCTACGTCAGTCAAGAGGTCGCGGGGATTTTGATAGAATAAGGACAACCTCTGTAGACTTGTCGGTGTCGGATATGTGAAAGCGCGTTTGCTTACAGCTTGCCACAATGATTGCGTCTGGGGACTCGTCGTCGGCAATAGTGGTCATTTTGTATGTTTGATATCTGGCAGGGTGTGTATCCAGCTAGGCCGGTCGTTCTGCCCCGCGATTATTGTGGCTGCTATCGCGATCTTATCAGGTACCCTTGCGTACTCTAAATCGTGATTACATAATCATGGGGATTGGCCTATTGACTCATACGGCCTGGCGGCGGGACATAAAACATCACGGGAAGCATTTTGTAGGAATTATGGTGTGTGTGGAGTTTCCGTTTCACCATCATAAATAAATATTTGGAGTTACGTACGGAATAAGAAGAGAATTCTGTTAATTTTCACGTTTGTGTGCTAATATATGCAGCCTTTATATATTATTACTATTTTCCCCATCGAACCCATATAAATTCCACATATAGTTTTATCAACTCGGCTAACGGCATGAGATATGCAACAAACATAATTTGGAAAGAGCAAGTAACTTCAAAACTTATCTTGCGGCTACTGTCTATCTACTCCCATGGCCAAAAAATCTGGACAGGGACTATGTATATTAAACAGGTTTGTCGCAGCTACTCTTCGAACGAGGGCGTTCAGGCGCCCTGGGCGCTTCTCAAGAAGACTGATGCTGTGGATTGAAGTGAAAGAAAATGAGTTGAGGTTATACCACTCAAAATTACCAATATCATTCTTTCCTCTTCGCAGTCATATCTCAGGATTTTGGGTGGTAATAATATTGGCGGTTCACCTCCTGCCTCATTAATTTGCCTTTCACCGTTCGTGCCCTGTCATTGTCGTTTCCTGCCTCGCTGCTTCCCCTTGTTTTCATCGTCTGGTCCCCTCCTTCGTTCCTGCCTCACCTTTGTTCATTCTGTGATATATAACCTGAGTGTAGCTGAGTATCCCCTCCTTCTCTGATTATCACCAAAATCTTCTTATCCTTCAGACATTACCCATCTTGGCGAACTGTCGATCTGACCTCAGCCATAACTCTCAAGAATATCAAGTGGCCCCTAGCCATCCAGTACATACTTGAATAGGCACCGACAAAGGGTTCGCTGAAATGCCTCCAAAAAAGGAGTCGGGTAGTAATGCCGCCTCTCAAAACCCACAGAGGTTCGTCCTTCCACCTGCTTCACCTCCCCCTTGCCTCGCGTTCCCCTTGCATCACCTCCTTACTTTACATCTACCTTGCTTCCCCGTTCGTGTCTCCCACAGATTGGCTTCGCCCCATCATTCCACATCCTCTCTACTTTCCAGAAAATACCATTGACACCTTCCCCCCAGCAACTCCGAACCCTCCCCCGAAGCCCCACCAACCAACTATCGCATCGTCAAAGATGGCTGGGGTGATCGCCCAAACTTCCAGCACTCCTTCGGGCTGCGCATGACACCTGAGGGCATCGAAGAGGGGAACCGCATTCTCGATGCCTTCCGTGAGGATATTATGGAGGAGCGCGAAGAGGCGCAGAAGAATGGGTCGGGGGGTGGAGGAGAAGCCGCAGGGAAGACAGAGGGGAAGAAGTGAACCTGTAACTCTCTGCTGTGTGTGGCCTTGAGAATTGTCAACACAGCATTTCGGCGATGGCTGAGCTGTCACAAAAAAACTCTTATGGTCATTCGTTGCTCAACCCTACTCTCATTCAGAGTAAACAATAAAGATACTCGTAACATCGCTGCGAATAAATCCCCCCACAGGTGACGTTGTGCCGTATTCCGTATTGTTATGTCCAGAAGAAGCAGTGAGAAGCACTGTCATGTCTGTGATGAGCGCGCATAATGCAAGGGATCTCCACTTAGTCAGCGGGTAGCGCGTCGTAGTGCGGGAAGTTATTGGTAGGGGTTCGTGGGCCAAGTAGCACCAAGGCACCGCGTGGCCGACAAGAAAGATAGTCGTGTTTGCAAACGAGGACCTCAATTCTTTTTGCCTGTTGGCATTTTGCCTCTGTCTATAACTACAACACTCTTCCCTTCGTTTTGTTCTCTTCTTTGCGGCTGTTTTATTTGGATCAGGCATTCACAACCGTACACGAACCACGCCGACAGCAGAACCATGCGTCCCGCATCCGTCAGCCTCGTCGGCCTCGCCCTGACCACCGTCTCTGCTGCGCAGAAGGCCACTATCACCCTCTTCGTCCCCGGCACCGAGGATGATTCTCTTGTAGCCTCCATCATTGGCTCTGTAGGGACATTCTCTTTCCAGATCTCTGGGGGCTCCTGCTAACAGTGCCAGGACGCAACCGCTACTACATACGCCATTAACTGCGACTCCAACGCCGACAAAGCCTGCGGCGTCGAGGGAACCATAACTCTCACCGAAGGCCCCAAGACAGCGAAATATACCATCGCCCCTGTGATAGACCCCAATGGCGAAACTGCTTTGTATGACCCCCTCTCACCGCTCACGACTCTCAGCCTCATGCGGCTACCCCGTACCCCACAAGCAAAACACGCAGCTAATAACCCATAGTGCGGGTAAATATGAATGTTCCCTAGCAGGCACTACCTCCGCAGTTTGCACCGAGTCACACGGCGGCAGCGAAGCCAATTTCCCGGGAATAAGCACAGAGACATATACTGGCACCGACCAACCCTACATTCCCATCACAATCACAGCGCGCGCAATAGGCGCAAACCGCATCGCCTCACCATCAACAACGGGGTCTGCCGCGGGATCGACAGAGACGTCGGAGACAGGCGCAGGCGCGGGCGCGGGCGCGGGCGCAGATGAGAAGGGGTCAGGGGACGCAGCGACGACCACGGACTCGGGAGCGCAAGCCATGAGTACAGGGGCTGCTGCGGCGATTTCGCAGGGCGCAGGGTGGGTTTTTGGTGGGGCTGCTATGGCTCTGGCGATGCTGTAGGGCGTTTGTTTATGGGATACGGGATATGGGATATGGGATATTTGGGAAGGAGTTGCTCACGCCAGGGTTTGCATATATATTTTAGGAGCTACAGGGCACGGGAAGGGAGGAAGCTACATGACAGCTAGAGCGCATACAATTTGATTCATAGACATGAAGCCTAAGAGGCCAAACTTTCGATACTGAACACAGTCTGGTGCATGAGACCGCGGAGTACCGGATTGCCCTTTTGCATGGCCGAAGTTTAACCAGGAATAAAGTTAGTTAACGCGAAAATCACATCACGTGAGGTCTAAGTGGCTGCTTCGGGCCGTCACCCGAGCTGTTCGTTCTCACACTGGTGCATTCAGTGGAGGTATATATGCGGAGGTATGGACGGCACAATGTAGATATTTGTTTTCTACGAGTCAAGGCCATCGTTGCGCCACGAATCTGTGAAATATATCCGCAATGGCACTGCAAACAGTTGATGTCCCAACAGCAACAACCCTACCCTCCCCAACTCACCCCCCATCATCACATCTAGAAGATGGATATCCTATGGCAGATCTCCCAAAATCCAATGCCCCAAACACCCTCACTGACCCGGAAGCCAACAATTCCGAACCAGAAGATAGCCCTCTATCTTCATTCGTTAAGCTCAAGCTCTCCAGTGCCGCCTTCGCCTTCTTCACAGCCGGCGTTAACGACGGCAGTCTCGGTGCCTTGGTACCCTATATCCTGCGTACCTATGATATTGCCACTGGCTCTATAGCAATTCTCTTTGCCTGTGCCTTTGCTGGCTGGGCCGTTGCTGCTGTTGTTGCTGGGTTATCACGGGCCAAGCTAGGGAGCGGAGGCGTGCTCATGCTTGGTGCACTCCTGCAGCTCCTCACCCATGTTCTGAGGGTGTGGGTGAGTCTCCTTGTTAATCATCCCATAAAACATGACCACCAATATTAACACCTCAGGCCCCGCCGTTTGCCCTCTTCGCCGTGACCTTCTTCCTCGCCGCCGTCGGCGCCGCATTTCAAGACGCACAAGCAAACGCCTTTGTTGCGACTATCAAATCGGCACATCGCTGGCTCGGGGTCATTCATGCTAGCTATGGAGCTGGGTGCGTTGTTGGCCCGCTTGTGGCGGCTGCAATAGCATCGAATAAACCAGATCAGTGGGCACTGTTCTACGGATTTGCGATTGGGATTGCGGGGCTGAATATGGGGCTTGTGACGTTGGCATTTTGGGAGGATACGACGTTTGGGAAGAAGGTTGCAGACGCTAGTGGAGATGAGAGCGAGGAGGGGGTGCAAGGGAGCTTTGGGAAAGCGTGGGTAGAGATGCGGGAAACGGCTGCGCAGAAGGAGGTTTGGCTTCTGAGCGTCTTCTACTTCTTCTACTTGGGTCTGGCTATTACACTTGGAGGTATGAATCATATCATCCCACTTGGTTTTATTATAGGAACGTTACTAACCTTATACGAAGGCTGGCTCGTTGAATATCTCGTCACTGTACGACACGGCGACCTCGCAAAAGTGGGATATTTCTCTACTATTCTATCCGTTGGGACTACACTTGGCCGGCTGATCCTCGTTGAGCCCACACACCGATTTGGCGAGAGACGCATGCTACTGATATACTCAGCACTATGTTTCGGGTTACAGATAGTCTCATGGAGAGTGAACAGTATTGCCGCGACTGCAACGTGTGCGACATTGATGAGCTTCTTTATGGGCCCGTTCTTTGCTGCTGTAAGCTAAAGTCAACCCATTGCGAGATGGTAGTGAGTGCTAACCACAATATCAGGGCATGACAACTGGGAAGATGTTGATTCCAGCCGCAAAATTGGCGCCATCACTTGGTACGTATACTACCCCACCAACACAACACGGCAGCCAGACTAACGAAAGACGATAGGGATCATATTTGTTGTAGCTCAAGCTGGCGGCGCCGTGTTCCCAGCGGCAACTGGTGTCATTGCAGCAAAGGCCGGTGTTGGAGTCTTGCAGCCGATGATGGTTGGTTTGGTCGTCGCCATGGCGATATCGTGGGCTTGTGTGCCAAAGCCGCAGACGAAAAAAGACTAGTTCTGGTAACTCGTCCGGATTTTGAGCCCAATTATAGTGCCAGAGGCTAATAATGTATTACTCAAATACGGTAGACATGACAACTATGTAGCCATGTACAAGTGCACAATGGCCGAGGGTTAACACAACATAACAGAGATATATGGGACGGTGTTGGTCATTGCGGTTCATATACACCCTATCTACCTATATTCACGCGCCAGGCTCCAACGCTCAATGCATAAAGCTACGAAGATCCTCTATCTCGTTCTTCTTGACCCTACTGCCACCCCTGAGCAGCACCCTCCCACCCAGTCTCAGCCTCCACCTCTTCCCCGTCAGACCCCGCCACAATCTCCATCTTCTCCAACTCCCTCCTAAAAAAATCTCCCTCCCCACCATCCATCGAAACCTCCCCGCCATAACCTTCTTATACCTCCTGACATTTCCCCAGTGCGTCAAACTCCTTAGAGCCTGCTCCAATGGCAGAGCCTCCTCCATATCCCCATCAACATCACTCCCACTAAGCCACTCATCTCTCAGATCCGGGCGGCAGTGCAAGTATACCGCCGTAATGACGCGCATGTTCCCTTGGCGCCACTTGCGCCCGCAGTATGGTACCTGGCTCTTGAACAGCTTGAGCGTGTACAGACGCAGCTCGTGTTGAGGTACCTTTAACGCCTTCTTGATGATGTTGCTGCTCTTGTACTGAACGAGGAGCAGGTTGCGGTGGGCCTTGCCCTTACAGATCTTCTGCATCACGCGGAGCAGTGTGATGGAGCTGTAGAAGTTGCGCCAAGAGTAGTTTGTGCTTGGCGCAGCAGGAACGACAGGGATAGGGGCGCCGAGCTCGTCGACTTGGAGGGGAGAATGGATTGCGGAGGGACTGCGGTAGGTGATTGCTGGCAGCTTGTCGGCTGCCGATGAGGGAGATAGACGGTTGCGTTTGATTGGGGGAGGTGCCGCGTCGTCCTCGGATTCGGAGTTTTCGGCCGGGGGAGGGGTACCGGGGTGCTTGCTGGACTTGTTGCAGTAAGTGAAGAAGGAGAGGGAGGCGCGATCGGAGTCCGTGTCGACGAGTTTATCGACGTCTTGGTGGGCAAAGAGCTTCAAGATCAGGGGTAGGTAGTTGGAATCCAAGAGCAGTTGAGTGAGATACTCAAATTTTAGCACGTCTTGCGGGTTATTAGCATCTAAATTTACCGTGGCGAGCAATGGGAACTTACAGGATACTTTGAACCATTTCAGGAGAACCAGAAGAATTCCAGAAACGGCCTTCAGTGTGATTTCTCGCTGCCTTAGTGCCTCTAAATCGTCGATTGGTAGATCGCGAACGTCAAATACCGGTGGTTGAGAAGGGTTCTGAGCCTCTTGGGCATGGGCGGGTCTTCGTTGACCTGCGGCATTACCCCTTAAATTGGGATCCGACTGGAAGCCTGGCTGGAGGCCATTCTGTTGCTGAGACTGTCCCGTAATTGGTTGCGTGATTAATGCCGTGACATTTGCCAGAACCGCTTTGAGCAATACAATCACTAGTGACTGCAATTGTGGAAGTGCAGTTCCCTAGAAAATGTCAGATTAAGAGCGGAACGTGAGAATTCGACGTGACTTACGTAAAAATCTTCAACCACTTCAAGGCGCTTTTTGACATCTTCGCTCACAGGCCTCGGCCCAACGTCGAGCTCAATCTTCTTTTCCTCCTCGTCATCTTCTCTCCCCAAAGCTTCTAGTCTTCTCGACAGTGCTTCGTCTAATTCTAGTTCGTCGACGTCAAAGTCTGGGTCATCCTCGCCACCCTGTCCATCCCAGCCCCTTTCGTGCTTCAGAAACGCTTCCCGCTCATCCCAGAGTTGCCGCATCGCTCTCGTCATCTTCATCCTCTTAGCAAACAGCTCCCCAGCCTCCAGGATAGAAGCAGGGATCTCGCTGCCCTCCCATTTCCGGCCAACTAACTCGCTTTGAAGGCCTGCTGTGCCTTTCCCGCCGGCGCTGTTGCTCGTACTATCCAGAGGTGGATACATAAACGGGAAATTCTGGTTCGTTTGGTAGTTTTGTTTCTTTCCAGCCTTTCCGCCCACTGGTGGTGAAGGCGGGGGTGAAGGTGCCGGAGTTGCAATGTGCACGGGTTGGTGGAGAATAGAACCACCACTATTGGCACTTGCAGGGGTTGGTATAATACCATTTTGGCCAGTGTTCCGAGGGGGGTGGTTTGGTAACGGAGGCAGTATCGAGTTATTATCAAGCTCGAGGGGAAGAAGTGGCGCTGGTGGTATATATGCTGGGTATTTTGAGGTGATTTCTTGTCGGAAAATGTGGTAGTCCAAAGGCGAGGCCGTAATCAGCTCGCTCTTCTTTCCTTCTGCTTGCAGGTTCTCAGCAACAGCAGCCTTTACGGCTTCGAGTTCGCTCATATTCCCAAAAATAAGCAATAAAGATTTCCAGAAGAGATTAAAGACCTAGTCGGTTAGTCCAGAGCTGCAAAGGGGAGACAGGAGGACAAACTTTATTCTGTGGCAGTTCAGGGACGTCGTCCCAGCGAAGCTTTGCAACAGTTGTGAGAAGATATTCCAAAAGGTTAGGTTTCAAAGCAACTGTAGTTGTTAGCTAGGGCATTAGAGACATAACTAGGCTGTACATACCAAGTGCTTCTTTTGTGGCTGAGAATTCTTCGGGCCATGTTAACGTAACATGGATCAGAATATACATGATGGTCATAGAGTTGTCGATTTCATCCGGCAGCTGGCCAATGCCTTGTTGTAATTGAGACTCTCGGAGTTCACGATAGCTCTCATCCCTGTTTGTGTTAGAAGAGAACAGATGGTTGACCCCTTGCATAGCACTTACCTGACCCCATCCAGAATCGCTGCCATCGCCTGAAACGCAGCAGAAATCCCACCGCACTCTGTGACTAGAGCAACGCCATCTTTCATAGCATCGATCTGGTTCTTCGTGGCCTGGCTCCTGATTTGCGGCTCTTCCTCCCCTGCTACTGGGGGCTTTGACGCATGCGCAAGAGGCTTCGCCGTCCCAGCACTCTCATCCCAGACACCAAGCAATATATGCATAATCCTCTGCAAGCTTTTTCTCCTCCCTCCAGCCTCCCCTTTCAGACCCTCACACTCCCTTCTCACAAAGTCGATCTTGATGTTCCTCTCCTCTTCCAGCCATAACTTCTTACTACTCTGTTTCCATCTCCCTCCCCAGCATACTCTTGCCCGGTTCACCCTTAGACTTTCAGTATTTGCATATCCGAACCACTCGTCGATTTCCTCCTCAAAACTTGCAGTGTCCGCATAGGTGAAGGCATACGACGTGGGTTCCACGCGCGGAAAGTCGGACACAATGCGCTTCAGCTGCAATAGCGATAGCGAATCTTCGGGGTGCCCAACTTGCTGGGGCGCTGGAGGTGGCGGGGGCTGGTGCGGTGGTGGAGGGGCGACTTGGTTCCGTTGGATCGAGGGCCGGCCGGGGTTGGGTTCG
>JPJU01001876.1:0-19989 GCA_000750735.1 Pseudogymnoascus sp. VKM F-4246
CGCAGCTCGTCTTCCCCCGCCGCTCCGCGCAAGGAGGGAATGAAGAGCACGGCACAAGAGTTGGATCTCCTCGTCCCGAACATCGAGCTCGCGACCGGCTGCGCGCCGGATTTTCTCCCGGGGATGCCGCCGAGTAAGATGGCACAGGAGCTAGTGGCGCGCGTATACGCCCTTCTCCACGCCAGCGTGCTGGTGGAGGACGAGTGTCTCAAGATCTGGGGCCCTGTAGTTGATGGAGACGAAGAAGATGAGGAAGGAGAGAAGGAGGAGGTGAGCGAGGTGAAGGCATTATGGGTGCTGTATATCGATGTCCTCTTTATTTCTCTGGACGGGAACGCGTTTGAGGCTGCGTGGGCAGCGGTGCTAGGGGCGCTGCAGGATGTGTATTTGCCCAAGGCGACGTGGGTGCAGGATCGCGGGGCGGTGGTATGTGAGGATCTTGTGAGCGAGGCGAGGAGATTGGAGCTTAGGGGGTTGCCGGTTGCGGTTGGGTTTGCGGTGTTTAGGACAAAGGAGGGGGGTGCGGCAAAGGGAGAGTCCTGGGTGCTGATTGACCCGGATATGTTTGAGGAGGGCTTGTGTGAGGAGACTGTTACGGTGTTGTTGGATTGTGCTGCGGGGGAGACGAGGCTGATTGGAATTGAGAAGGTTGGAGGGGCGATGTTGGGGAGAGAGCAGATGAAGGTTTTGATTGGGCTGGCTGAGAAGAGGTGGGCAGAGTGGAGGAATGTGTTGAAGGGTTGAAGAGGCCCCCTGAGTCTGTTCTCAGCTGCGAGATGAGAGGCACTACGAATCTGCACCGGAAGTCCAGTCTAGGCTAATGCGAGACCGATGGGGTCGCCAATCGGAGAACTCAGGGACCGCAGTCACAATGTTGCTCAGGATTCCGGCGCAAGTGTAGGATAGGGTTGTTCGTCGCTATGTTCTGGGATTGTCCACGACTCAAAATATGCCGGTGGGCATGTATAATTGGAATATCCAGGAGTTTCGATTACACCCAGGGCCATCTTACGGTCCCTATAGGAAAGAAAATCACATTACACGTTGCATTGCAAATGAAGTTGGTTAGATATTATATATATATCATTGCAACAATCTACACCACGTGAAGATATCTGCCTATTAACGGTGAGAACTAAACTGGACTCAAGAGCTTGTCGACTGCCCACTTGACGTTCAAGCTCCTAATATCAGAGTAGTGCTGCCCAACACCTATAAGTTATCAGTATGCTATCTAGCAGTAACGAAAAGGCAAGCTGTCACATACCGACGAATAGAACGGGTGTCCCCGATGCATGCACCATGGAAACGAGAGTTCCAATCTAGGAGACATTAGTCATTCGTCATGCGGTTTCGGAGATAGAGAACCTACCATATCTCCAACGGTGTCACACTTCGATATAATGAACCCATCCAATCTTCGCGTGCTTCCGAATGCAGCATTGAAGTTCCTTGCTTGCGCAACGGAATCAGTGCCCACCAACGCCTTTCACAACCGTTAGCGACGCCAGAATCAAGATGAGGGGAAATCTTACCTCGCCAACCATAAGGAGTTTATCGGGGTTCGCAAACTTTGCAAACTTCTCCAACGAGGACATCAAACGCTACGTATATTAGCGACATCCACACGCCTTTCCTTCCCTGGGAGCTCACCTGGTCATTATGGCGACGTCCAGCAGTATCAATCAGAACCACATCGAACTTCTCCTGCGCCGCGAAGGCAATCGCGTCCTTCGCCACACTCGCAGCATCCTTACCATACCCCTTCTGGTACAGCTCTACCTGTCCACCCTCTCTCGCACTCAACTCCTTCAAGTTACGCACATGGACAGCAAGCTGCTCCACAGCGCCGGAACGGAAGGTATCGCAGGCGACAACAAGGACTTTGTACTTGTTCTGCAGGAGGAAGAAGCAGATTTTGGAGAGGTTGGTGGATTTGCCGACTCCGTTGACGCCAACGATGGAGATGACATAGGGGCGGGCTTTCTTTAGCGAAACGGTCGAGGGGGAGGTTACGTCGTCGATTTCGCGGAGAAGGTCGAGGGAGGTCGAGGGGGTTAGGATCTTCTGTAGGGATACTTCCATCGCAGCGCGAATCCTTGCCTCGGTGCCTGAGAAGTTAATAAAGCAATACACTCCTAACTTTGGGGGGTGGCAACTTACTCTCAAAGTTTCCTGTCTTGGTCCCAATCAGTTCCCTCTCCACACCTTCGCACAAGCGCATAGCAGCTTCGCGAGCAACATTCTTCTTCAAAAGATGGTCCTCCATTCCCTTCATAGCCTTATCAAGGTCTGCCTTCGACAACACCTTGCCTCCAACAACATTCCTAAACAACCCTCCGATAGCCGACAAGCTGGAACCAACAATGCCGGATGGCGCAGTAGTTGCAGCAGTTTTCTTTGAGTCCGCCGAGGACAATATAGCATGGACTTGATCGTCAAGATCCTTCAGAACAAACTGTCCCTTGCCTGTGCGAGAGCCCCACGATTCCTGATCAACAGCCTCCATAGCTCCGGGTAAATTGCTGCTTTCCGCCTCTCCATCACTTGTCGTGATATCGATTGACGGAATAGAATAATCCAACTGGGTGTCATCATCTTCATCAGCATTGCCATCTGCGTCCCATCTACGACCCTTCTTAGTTGTCGAGGCCTTTCCTCCCTTGCCCTTTCGCGAAGCTTCATCTCCAGATGAAGCGTGATTTGTTTTACGTGCCCGCCTTGATATTTTCCCTCCCGGTCCGCCCTTCGTAGTTAGGATATGGCTAGACGGAGTTGTAGGTCTCGAGGTATCCGGAGTCGCAATTGGTGTGGGTTCGCTGGATGTCAAGATGGCTTGTCTCGATTGGCCTGTTCAGAAATTAGCATTTTTAATAGTCATAGTCGAGTTGGAAACGGCGACATACCTCGTGATAGAAGACCGGGAATGGGAGGTGGCTCATCGTCTCCTGGGGCCAGTTTCTGGTCGAGATGTGGGGTTGATGATATTGATAAGTCGTGGGTTGTCGCAGTGGCTTCCAGTTCTCTAATTTGCTGGTCGAAATATCTATCGAAATGGCACTCAACGCCAGTGGTGTTGGGCTTTCTCAGCTGGTCGCCATAGAGGTCGACAAACAGTGTCTTGATATTGTCCACGAGCTTGTCGATCCAGGAAAGGTGGAGGAGTGATCTGTAGACGGCCTACAAGCGCAATTAGAAAACGTATATGTGGCCGCATATAATTTACTTACTACAAAGATCAAATTTAGCTCCTTCACTGTCGTCCATTTTAGAGTGTGTTGGTCGTGCTTGTATGGGGGGTTATTGGCGGCGGAAATGTCGTCTGAAGCACCAGCTCCTCCAGCGCGCGTGCGCTCCTCGATGAAGACATTCTTGATGAGGCCGTTGATAATAGCTGGGCTAGTTGGAGTGTATGACCTTGACCACAGCACAACACCAGAAGTTGTCACGATCTCGAATGTATCCAACATGGTGAATTCGGCGCTCTATTCAAGATGTTCTTATCCCTTCCATCAGTGACACTTATCATCTATACTGAAGATGTATGACGGAAGGCGGTGGCAGAACGTTCGCCCAATTAGGTAAAGCTCCCCTTAACTATCCACGGACACATTTCAAGAGGTAAACTACCCTCACAGCCTCAAGCAGCTCTAGGCGGTGATTTTCATCTTTTGAAATATCTACCTGAAACAACCATTCGAATCTACTCTGTAAAGCTTCACCATGCAGCGACCTACATATGGGCAACCCCCTCCAAACTCGCCGCCTTTACACCACCCAGTACCGCAGCATGTTTCGACCGTACCTCAGCTCCGTTCCCCTCCCCCGCCAGTCCCCCAGCAACAGTCAGGATATGGCAATCCCTATCAACAGCAAGCTGGACCTGGAGCAGCAGCTCCTAGCCACGCGTTTGGCGCATATGGAGGGTTTATGAACGACCAGACGGCTCAGATGGGATTCCAAGTCGGCCAAACAGCTTTGAAACATGGACAAGAATACGTCGAACAAAATGTAAGAGGATAAACAGAATTGCTTTCACAGAGGCTAACGCGCAGCAGTTTAATCGCTACATCAATGTCTCAGCTCTCAAGCATTACTTCGATGTCTCGAACTCTTACGTCGTCAACAAATTGTTCCTGGTGCTCTTCCCCTGGAGGCACAAGCCATGGTCTCGAAAGCAAACAATTGGTCCGAATGGGCAAGAGGGCTGGTTTCTACCCCCAAGAGAAGATCTAAACAGCCCGGATATGTATATTCCAGGTAAGAGGAAGCTATTGCAGCCCTAACCAGCAGCCCTACTGACATTATGACAGTTATGGCTTTTGTCACATACATTTTGTTGTCTACTCTCCTCGCCGGCCTGCGTGGTGCGTTCCAGCCCGAACTACTCGGCTACACAGCGTCAGCTGCTTTCGCCATTGTGTTTCTGGAGATTCTGGGTCTCAAGCTAGGAAGCTATCTGCTTTCGATATCAAACGATTCGCAATTGCTTGATTTAGTGGCCTATTCGGGATATAAATTTGTTGGCATCATCGTCACGCTCGTCCTCAGCGAAATAATAAACAGAGGCCAAGGCACTGGAGGATGGGCGGGGTGGACGATATTCGGATACACATTCTTAGCAAACGCGTTTTTCTTGGTAAGTAAAGAAACGACTTGGGAATTGCACTCTCTAACCAGAAATTAGCTCCGCTCTCTCAAATACGTTCTCCTCCCAGAGAACTCGACCGACAACTCTAGAGGGGCTATGCACACGGTTGCGCGGTCGCAGAAAAACCGCAGAACCCAGTTCCTCTTTCTGTACTCATATATTGTCCAGTTCGTTTTTATGTGGGCACTGAGCCGACCTTAAAAAACCCCACTGGGAAATTAGAATTGAGACGATGAGATATGGATTAGCTTTGTGGAGAAAAGGGGGCGGCATGGCGTTGGGATGGAAAAGTTGGGGTGAATGCTACGCATTTGTCCTGGCTCCTTGTATTCTAGCTAGCGCTCCTGACACAGGAGCGTTGACGACAGTAATGATATAGCAAATAAAGTAATACAAACGGGTTTCCGGATCAAATTACCGAGCCTAGGCCTGTGATGGTGTATTATTCATGGATTATTGGCGGTGCATAACTTACATATAGGTGCAACTCCAAGGCCAGAGACACCGGCAGCTGTGTGTTATGCGGGGTTAGCTGGCTCCATAGCCGTGGTTATTGCAGCGTCGGTGATGGACCTCGGCGCACCAGTCTATCTGTAGGTTAGTGCACACAAGGATCGCTGTTTGGACGTTTGGACAATAAAGGGAGCAGGATGGCCATGTCCAACTTGGCCTCAAGACTGCTTGTTAATATTTCGAATTCGTCCCTACAGTTCTGTACACTCTATATCGCTATACCTCTCTCTCTTCGCTCCAGAATACGACAGATACTTTGCTGATATGGCTCTCGGTACGCTTCCCCACACTTCCCCACGTTTGCGCCAAGCGCGAGACCCCACCTCGGCCGTTTTCTCCAGATCCCCAACATCGCATCGTCAATGGGGTTCCAAGATCTGGATCTGTTGATGATAAATATATGGGATCTGATAGTAGCTGGGTAGAACGAATAAAACCGTCTTATTATGCTACTATACATGAAGTTTCCACGATGCTAACTTCAATGTGTAACAGCTGCTACTGCGGCCGTAGTGGCTGCTGGCACCACTGCCGCCATGTACATCGACGCCAAAACTGGAATTGGGGCGGATATAACAGCCTTGAAGGGCTTCAAACGCGGCGGGAAGATTTGGGAAGAAGCTGGTATTTACTCCTGGCCATCAGAAACTTCGTTTCTAACAGTTTGCAGTGAAGCAAAAGAGAACCAGTCTCTACTATCTCTGGGAGGAAAGTGCGCTGCGAAAAGGGAATGAGGAGTGCATATGGTCCCGCGAAGGCTGCTATACATGGACCCAGGCTTACGATCGCATCCATCAATATGCCCAATGGTTTCTGTCCCAGGGTGTTAGGCCCGGGGATCTTGTCGGCGTCTACCTTCAGAATTCGCCTGACTTCATGTTAATCTGGATTGCTCTGTGGTCTGTTGGGTCCGCTCCTGCCCTGATTAATTACAACCTTGCAGGCGAGGCACTGTTACATTGTCTCAAGATCAGTGGAGCAACTCTACTACTGGTTGACAGTGACCCTGCCCTCCAGGCGAGAATTGACGAATCCAAGTCAGTGATCGAGGGGGAGCTGAACATGAGATGCGTGGGACTAGAGGAGGCAAAGAGTGTCGTCGTTACACTACCAGCGCAAAGACCAGGAGACGAATTACGCGAAAATTTGAAAGGTAGTGACCCAATGTGCTTGTTATACACAAGGTGAGTCTCCCCCTCTCAAGATTTGGCCCATCTGACACTGGAGAAGCGGTACTACCGGATTGCCCAAAGGTTGCCAGTTCAACACAGACCGAATGCACATGGTTTGCTCACAAGTAAGCTGTCTTAACTTTCTGTGTATACTCAGTCTAACTTTATTTCAGCGCAAAGCCGGGACATCACGGACTGTGGATTCAGACCGCTGGTACGACTGCATGCCCTTTTACCACGGTACTGGCGGCTGCGCAGCTCTTAATGTACTTTGTAATGGGATCACGCTCTGCGTTGGCAAGAAATTCAGCACCAGCAACTTCTGGGTTGAGGTTCGAGACTCCCGTTCAACATGGATCACCTATGTCGGAGAAACCGCACGATACCTACTGGCTGCCCCACCGTCGCCACTTGACCTCCAGAACGAGGTTCGAGGAATGAATGGCAACGGCCTCCGACCTGATGTCTGGATCAAGTTCCGCGATCGCTTCGGCATCACAGAGATTGTAGAGTTTTTCAACTCCACGGAGGGGGTCTTTGGCCTCGTCAACTACTGCAGAGGCGATTATCTCGCAACAGCTGTAGGACACCATGGTATCTTGCGCCGTCGTCTTCTCCAGAAGACTTTTGTTCCTGTGCGTGGTGACACAGGCACTGGAGACCTCATACGTGATCCTAAGACCGGATTCGCCATCAGAGAGCCATACGATGTTGGGGGAGAAATGCTCGTGGCCGTGCCCAGCAAGAAGGCATTCCAGGGCTACCACAACAACCCAGATGCCACGGAGAAGAAATTTATCCGTGACGTTTTCGAGAAGGGTGACTTATGGTATCGCTCTGGAGACGCATTGAGACGGACTGATGATGGTCGTTGGTTCTTCCTGGACCGTCTCGGCGATACATTCAGATGGAAGGGAGAGAATGTCAGCACTGCGGAGGTATCTGAGGTGATCGGCAGCTTTCCCGGTGTCGTCGAGGCGAACGTCTACGGTGTTCAACTGCCAAACCATGATGGCCGTGGTGAGTTATAGGAGAGCCCCCATTCTTGTGCTCAAAGCTAACATTGTTATAGCCGGGTGTGCAGCCATCTACATCGATCCTGCTGTGCGGGGGACTTTTGATTACGCAGCATTGCTCCAGTAAGACCACCTCCCACACATTTTAACCGTTCTCATTCCTGACTCATTCACAGACACACTCGAACCCGCCTTCCAAAATACGCCGTGCCGATTTTCCTTCGAGTCGTCGAGAACATGACGCCGATCCACAACAACAAGCAGAACAAGGTGCCTCTGCGGGAAGAAGGAGTGGACCCGACCAAGGTCTACAAGGGAGATGAGATCGTTTGGGCCAAGGCGAGCGAGAAGACATACGTTCCATTCACAGAGAGCCATTGGGAAAGTTTGAATTCTGGGAAGGCGAGTTTGTAAATAAGAACGACATATAAGATAGATGATAGCTGTTTATAGTAACATAGGTTGAGCCAACGATAGACAAGTGTATCACTTTTACTTCAACATGATTATAATTATGTAATTGGATAGCAAATAAGTTTACATCTATTTAAGCATTATGAATTGCGGATCAACCTCCCCAAAGCCTTAACCTTGGCCCACACCCCAGGTTGATAACCAAAGTCCACAATAGCCGTTACTAGTTTGCGCCCCGTCCTCGTACTGTTAATAGGGTATCTCAAGGGAGCCGGGATAGCCGTCTTGACTCCCATCCAGCTCCAACGATCGCGGCAAATCGCCTTGATATTGCAAAGTCCCCGCAGACCCTCCTCAGCTGCAAAGCGGCCGTAGCCGCTGCCTCCCACTCCGCCGAATGGCAACTGGACAGCGTAGTATGCTCCAAAGTCGTTGACGGCCACCATTCCACTCCTAACTGCGCGAGCAACCTCGTTTAGCTCGTAACCGTTGGCGCCGAAGACGGAGGCACCAAGGCCAAAGTCTGGAGAGTTGGCGATCTCAACGGCTTCTGCTGCAGATGAGGCACGCATCACGACACAGATCGGACCAAAGCACTCCTCTTTCGCGATTTCCATATCTGCGGTAACATCGACGAGAAGAGTTGGCTGGAAGTAGCTACCGTGTTTATACACAGGGTGGTCGTGACGACGGCCACCGACAACGAGACGCGCGCCATCCGCAACGGCCGATTTGATAAGAGACTCGAGACGTGAGAATGATGCTGGCGAAATCATGGCTCCCATATCGATATTCTCAGTAGGTGCAGAGTCAAGGTCAGAGCCTAAGCGGATCTTGCGTATGCGTGTTTCGAGGAGAGTAATAAGTTCGTCATAGACGGCGTTGCCGGCAATAATACGCTCAATACCAACACAGTTCTGTCCAGACGATTGAAACACACCGCGCATAAGAATTTCAATTATCCGTGGGATATCAGATTTAGCGGAATCAAGCACGATAGCAGCATCCTTGCCACCAAGCTCAACGACCACTGGAATCAGGGCCTTTGCAGCGCTAGCAGCAACATGGTGGGCGACCGGGCGACTTCCAATGAAGGTAATATGCGCGATGTCAGGGTGGCAGGTGAGATGGTTGGCAACTTGTGGCCAGCAAACGACCGTCTGGACCAAATTCGGGTCATGTCCACACACAGACAATGCGCCTCGCGCAATAACAGTGAAGTAATTGGCGCTCCATGCCGTGTTCTCCGATGACTTGACAACGATTCCATTACCTGCGAAGATTGCAGAGATGATTGGGCCCATCAAGTTGTGGAAGGGATAGTTCCACGATACCAAAGCGGCAACAACACCGAGGGGCTCGTAGTATACTTTGTTCTCCTTATACATCATGAGCAGGTTGGTAGGACGTCTCTCAGGAGTCAGAGCCTTCTCGCCATGCAAAATGGTCCAGCGGAGCTTCTCGACCGTAGTCAGTGTTTCTCCAAGGGTCGCGTCTATCATGGTCTTTCCCGAGTCGAGGCAGGCAATTCGCAAGATTTCCTGTTGGTTCTTCAGAATAAATGCCAGCAGTGTTCGAAGCACCTGTCGGCGCTGGGAGAACGTCGTCTGCGCCCATTTCTCCTGTGCAGTCTGGGCCAGTTGAATAGATCTGTCGATGCCGGCGGCTGTCGAGGGGTTAACGAGACCCAGAAACTCGCCCGTCGCCGGGGCATAACAGTGTATGGCCGAAGAGCCCGAAAGCTTGATCGCAGGCTCATCCCAGTTGGCGGGTGGGTTTGTCGACTTCTGCGGAGGCGATACTGTGTATGGAATGACAGGTTCAGAGGTGTACCATTTCGTAAATTTGACGGCGCCGAAAAAGCAAAGCATAGTGATGCATAGCCCTGTTGCCGCGGATTGAAGCATCTTCACCTCTCTAAAAGCAGCAATTGTATCAGCGACTGCAGATTATAGACCTGGTTTGACCCCGGAAACAAAAATACTCACAATTCATTCTCCCACAGCGACCCATCAATTATACGTTCAACAACGTCCCGAAGCCCCGCATTGCTCACAAGTGAAGCCATATTTGCGTCGTGCGCGTCTCCTGGTCTGTCGATTAAGAGATCGCTATGGCCTTGACATATCGGGGTTGTAAATGGACGAGGGTACAGGTCAATTGGAACCTTATAGTTCTTCCTGACCAATCTGAGAATCCACTTGCAACTGGCAGGGTCGATTGGCCTTTCTGGGTAAATAAAAAGGGATGGGCGGGTAAATATATTCTCCGTTCCGGTTAACCTTCAGGCAGGGGATATCAACCAGCCAGATCGAGACAACGCTTTTATATGGGTATTCCATGGAAGTCACGATGGGTCATACAAATATAGTATTCGGTGCATTGGAAAGACTCTCTTCTAACCATTGCCAATAATAATTGATATTTTTGTCTCGGTTGTTTTGGTTATCCTATTATCACTTTTTAGCCAGCATTGAACAAATCACAAGCAGCTCATGAATAGAGATCACCAGAGTCATATGCATAAAACGCTACGATGTTAATTCTATAGAGGTAATCTCACCCCCGATTGATCGAGGGGATAATAAAGCAACGCAGTTATAATAATATACAGCGACCTGCCAAAAGTTTAGAGCCATTTCGAGCTGCCTCCCAATCCCATCAGCTGTTGATAAGAAAGAGCCGTAAATATATGCGAGGCCAGTATCCGTAAAGCAACGTCCCATGTGTATATATGGCCAGGCAGGCTGAGCCAAAGTAGCCATGATGTAAAATAGAATGTGAGACCTCACTTTTCTTTCTCTGCCTCAGGAGTCAACCCAGCGTCATTCCATTCGTAGCCTTTAAACATCTCATCATCAAGCTCGCTCATCTCAGAATCACTCTCTCCTTCACCCCCGTTCTTCTTCTTTTCCATCTTACTCACTGGTTTGAGAATCTTCCGCAAACCGGTTCTCTCAACAAGGTGGTCAATGGGGCAAGCCGTCTCCTTCCAAGCTTCGCTCGTCTCCGAAGTTGAGGCCCTGCAGCGGCCGCACGTTCGACCGTGTCGAATAAAGAGCTGGTGGAGGCTATATTTGTACTCGCTGGGAACGCGAACTTCGCAGTGACTGAAAGCCGAATCTCTAGTGGCCTTATCGGGGATCCATTTGAGCCATTTGCAGAGCCGAAACACATGGGTATCGACTGCAAAGCTGGGACGACGGAGACAGAAAAGTATGACGCAGGAGGCTGTCTTAACTCCTATTCCAGGGTATTTGGTAAACTCCTCCATTGCCTCATCTGGGGTTAGGCCATGCATATACTGCAGTGAAAGGATTTCTTTGTCTGCAACCACGATCTCTAAGTCTTTCTGTCCCTGCGCAAGGCTTTCACCACCGACGACGTCAACCTTTTCGCCGCTCTCCTTTTCTTTGATGAAAGCTTCACGACGGGCTATATTTTGCTCGTGGACCATGTCTAGAATCTTTTTGATGTCTATGCTCTTCGTCTTTGCCAGACCACCCCGCTTGATTGCAGTCTCCACCTCGCCGACACTGGCCTCTCGGACCTTGTTCCAGTTTACGCTGCCTTTTCCGATTCCTTCTTGGAGTATTCCAAACGTGGAAACGAGACCCGCGAAAGCATATGAGGAGTTTTTGCTGGTCGTGGCTGCACTGAGGCGAGTCCGAATGAGTGCATCTAAGACGGACGGAACCTCTCCACAGCCAGTCACCTCTAGAGATGGGGGTGGGATTGCCGTTGGTGGTTCAACAACGCCGTGCAATCCAGAAAGAAGATTCTTTACTTCGAGACAAGCTTCTGCGGTAGGCATTGCGAAATCTGGGTATGGAGTAACTCCAGGAGTGAGTCCATATTTATTCTTCTTTGGCTTTTTGGCCTTCTTAAGAATTTCATTTCCTTCAATAAGTTTGTCCACCTCGTCTTGAACATCTTGAGAAGTGTCAACTTTCTTAGCTACTCTGGGAGACCGAGTCTTTTTTGGTTTCTGGTCCTTGACGTCGTCGTCGTCGGCATCGTTGGCGTTGTCGACCGCCCCCAATAGTTTGACCCGTTTCTTAGCTGGTGCTTTCGCTTTTGTGGCTGCAAGCTTTCTTTTTGGTTTCGGAGCAACTTTTAGAGTATCCTCTTGACCTGTGCTTCCCAGGGATTCCTCTTCTTCTGCTTCCGGGCATGGAGTGGTGGTTTTCTCCTCTTTGATGGCTGTTGCACTATCGATCGTCTTCTTTGCTCGAGAAGTACGCGCCTTCTTGCGGGGAATAGAATCGGGTGGTGTGATTGGGAGCACAGGGCTTTCTTCTTCATTGTTGCCGCCAGCAGGACCCAAGTTGTGGGGAAGCTCGTCCCAGCCTCCCTTGACAATTTCGCCATTGACAGTAGCGCCATCGGTAGGGTCAATTTTTCTCTTCCTCGAGGCTCTCTTCGCTGGAGTTTTCAGGACCGCACCATTGGCTCCATTAACTTTGCCTTGCGTCCCTTTGTCCTGCACCCCTTTGTTCAGCGGTACCGGGACGTTGGCTGACAATGCATTGTTCCCCGCATCGGGGGACAATGGCTCGACCACCAGTTCTTTGTTCAACTTCCCATTGGAAACCACTTTGGAGTCTGTTCCAACCTGCGTTGACACAACACTGGCCTTTTTGGCAGCACGCTTTGGCTTCTTCATTACTGGGGCAGACTTCTCAGCCAAGAGTGACTTTCCCTCAATGGCATCAGCAAGAAACTCCGCCTCCCTCCTGGCAGCGGCACGAGTTGCCATGGTGCCGTTCAATAGAATGGATCCGGTCAAGCTTATGATGTCAAAATGAATAAAGGGCATCAGATGATTAGGCACAGGCCTCGCTCGATACGAAACTTTGAGACGAGGCTTGGTAACAATATTGACGGGTGGATATAGAATAAATCTAAGGACGGGAGTAGGGAAACAACAATAGGAAACTGAATGAAGCCCAACAAGATTGCGAACGGTATATATATATATATATATATAATTGCTCAGAGTGGCGAAATAATTCCCGGTCTCACGAGTATCGTGGCAAAGTCGCAGGAGTGATATATATCCCTCAAGGACGACGCAGTATGAGGTTATACCCCGATCAATTGAGCCTTGGAGGGACCACGAAGCTTTCAATCCACTGAGATGCTTTGTTGCATTCAGTTTGTTTTTGGTTGAGGAAGGTTAACTCACAGTCCTGAGTGGAAGTAGGACGATGGATTGGGAGGGCATGTTAGCGAGATCGTTAGCGCCAAAAGCTGCCAACTCCATGCAGCCCTGGAGTTGGCAAGTGAGGATAAACCTCAGGTCATTAATTTCATGCTATCATATGCAATTCATACGGTAACGGATATCAAAATATCAAATTGTATAGAGGGGTCTATAAGTTCTGGCTATAGCGGCATCTTCACTCGAATAGGGAGGCCGAGTCTATCTGAGTCCAACCATAAACGCCTTCTTTCCACCGTCTATCATCAAAACAGAACAAGTCCAAATGCTCCGTACCCAAAATTTCATCGTTTATTCGTAACCAGTCCTAGGCTCATTGGCGAAATTATGTAGACTGTAAATGGTCAAGATTGGCTTTTTTGCAAGGAGGTTGGGAAATAGTACCTGATATCAACACGATCTCTCACTGGTGTGGAGGTGCCACCGTTTGCATCTTCTCTCTCTTTCCTGCGGCGGACATGGCCGGCCTCCTGGTAATCATGTACAGCACCATTGCTGCTATCAGGAGCATCCGCGACAACTTCGCCCTTTGATGTGACAGCGACCCCTTGGGTAACCATGTTGATGTCCTCCTCATCAGCGATCCCGTTCAAGACATTGTCCTTTGCAGCTTCAAGAACCTTCATCTTGCGAGACTCACCACGGAGCTTCTCGAGGTGCTCGAAATAGCCATCCGTGACCGGGGTTGCGTATTTACCGCAGAACACACCGACCTCGAATTCTTGTGTGGCAGGATCACGTGGGGATAATTCTGCACACGACGCCTTGAGATCGTCAAGTGTCTGGAAGATGACCTCCTCGGCACCGATGTGCTTGGCGATGGCGTGTCTGTCGCGGTTGTGGGCGATAAGCTCTAATGGAGAAGCCAAGTCGATACCGTAGATATGAGCATGGGTGATGGGAGGCGAACAGCTTGCGAATATGACCTTGCGCGCGCCGGCTTCCCTTGCCATGCTGACAATCTCCCGGGATGTGGTACCACGGACTATGCTGTCATCAACGAGCAGAACGTTGCGTCCATGGAACTCAGATTCCATGGCACTGAGTTTCCTCCTGACGCTCTTCTGGCGGTTGCCCTGGCCAGGCATGATGAAAGTGCGGAACACGTATCTGTTCTTGACAAAGCCTTGGGAATATGGTAACTTAAGCTTCTCAGCAAGAGCAGCTGCAGCTGTATTCGAAGTTTCTGGGATCGGAATGACAACATCGATATCTTTGATGGCTTCCTCACCGAGGGTCTTGATGATGGTGTCCGCAAGCTTGTAACCCATGTTGACCCGACTCCTTTGAACGCTGATACCATCGATAATAGTATCTGGGCGAGCAAAGTAGACAAACTCAAAGATGTCAGGGGAATAAGCCAGCTGTGGTACGACCTGGCGGAAAATTGGCTCTGCGCCCTTCCTCAGGATAACAGCTTGACCGGGAAGAATGTCAACGATGTTGCTGAATCCCAACTGGCGAAGAGCAACAGACTCAGATGCCATCATGTAATCGGTTGCTCCCTTAAGAGTGCCAGAAGACCTGGATCCAAGGACAAGCGGGCGAATACCGTAAGGGTCACGGAAACCAAGGATTCCAAAGCCAGCCAACATGGCAGTGCAGGCCCATCCTCCGACGCACCTCTTGTACATCCTTGTCAACGCCGAGAAAATATCTTCCTCGTTGACACGAGCCTTTCCAGTCTCGTTAAGCTCGTTGGCAAAGATGTTAAGCATCAACTCGCTGTCACTCTCGGTGTTGATGTGACGGTGAGCATCAATATCGAGGAACTTTCGGAGCTCCTCGGCATTGATCAGGTTTCCGTTGTGTGCGAGGGTAATCCCGTAGGGGCTGTTGACGTAGAATGGCTGTGCTTCCGCGCTGGCACTGCTGCCTGCGGTGGGGTATCGCAAATGTCCGAGTCCCATGAAGCCAGGAAGATCCTGAACGCGGGAGCCGTCGTGGAAGACCTTGGCGGCCATGCCATTTCCCTTGCACTGGTAGATGCGTCCACCAGATGCGCAGGTTGCTATTCCACAAGCATCTTGTCCTCTGTGTTGGAGATAGTAGAGGGCATCGTGAAGGTCAGCCGCAGCTGTCGTCGAAGACGGATCTTCAATGTCGCCAAGGATCAACCCCAGAATACCACACATGTTGACGGATCAATTGTGCGACTAGGAATCTGTCACTCTGTTAGCAAAACTGCTCAAACATTGCAAGGCCGAACAGAACAGAGGATTGGGTATGGAGGTTCAGGAATATTTGGTTTATCAGCAGAATAGCTAAGAAGTCTAACATCTTTTTTTCAAATAAAATCATCATGACGAAAATTGCTCAAAACGTATGCTCAGGAAAAGCATGCAAGCTTATAGTTACATACCTTCAAAAATAGTACGAACTGAGATGTCGTACGCAATGTATCAGAGGTCGTGTGCCCCCAGAAGTGCGAAAGAGCACAGTGAAATTGAGTGTGGTGGGGTGAGCGATGTCGGCACTTGAGTGTCAAACACTAACTTCAATCGAAATTGAAGGTTGAAAAAGGGTACGGCGGATTATCCAGAAAGGATACAGCTTCACCCGACTGCAACCTGGTGTTGGTGTAGGGTAAGCAGAAGCTCAGTTGAAGCTTGCGGAGGAGCGTTTGAATACATTTTTTGGGGGGGCAAAAGGGGAGGGTTTTCGGAGTTCTGCCCGAATTTATATGGAGACGAACTTTTCTCTAAGCTACGCGCTAAAACTCGTTTGCCGCCAAATGTCTGGGGCGGCTATTGGCGGGGTGCTGCCCCGCGCATGCATGTGCTACATGAATCCGAGCGCAAAATTATCTTTGCATGACCAGGCTGAAGTTTATGTTCATTTATGACCACTTTCATCTATTTACTGTACATGTAGTTGCTATTGCAATTTGTTGTTGATTTGGTTGCCGAGACTTTGCCTATGTCACGGGAGCGCCGGATATGACGTGGCTTGCTTTCCGGCCTTCCTTTTTTTTGGTGGTGTGTCACTGCCATGCTCCCAAGCAATCCAAGACTGATTGGCATGAACTCTCACCGACTGTTGATATGGGTTCTTAAATTCTGTCAAGAAAACATCAAGCGCCATGCCATATTAGAATTTATTCAGTCCCTTCCAATTAACGCCTTGCTAATACAGATCGGCTTTCCAACTCCTTGTGCTGTGAGGGTATCCCTTCCATCCTCGACGCCTTGACGCCGCCTTAGTCATGTAACTGGGTATTGAGTATCGTGTATTGATGTCGATATCGGACTTTTAATTCTCTCTCCATCTGTTATTGCAGGTCATGCACTGTTTCCAGCTCATTAGCACTCCGCCCTCCATATAGCCATGCATTTGGACATACCTTGTAAAAGCTCGTCATAGGCTCATCCGCACTTCTGATTTGAACCTGGAAGAAAGCGGCTTCGTTGGAATCGCAGCCTTCTCTTGGACACTGTACTTCGGCCTTCTGTGCATCGTCCCACGCGCCCGGTCCACCAAACACATCCTCGCGCTCGGCGCGGGTGAAGGTCTTGCGCTCAAAGTACCTCTTCGTCAGGAGATACTGGTAAGGACATGTCCTGCACTCGAGTCGGTTCTGGCCAACTGCGGCAGCAGCTGGATCGTCCGAGTTGCCAGCTAAGGGCGGAACTGGCGAAACTGTGAGAACATTGCAGCAGTTGGGGCAAACTGTGGTCGTTAGCAGTTGTTACAGGCGGTAGATTTGATGTTACGTACATAGCAGCATTGCTCAAGCTGTAAGGGACCAACAGAAGACAGGTCACCGGAATAGCGGAATAGGGTTGATCTGCTATTTCAATGCGATCGAATTCGTCGTCGATGTTGACCCAAAGACCTCCAGAAATTATTCCCCGCTTCCGAAAGGTTAATCCGAGCCGAACTGCGGTCTGTGAGGCTGAGGTGAGACGCGGATGCGTTGGGCGTAACACATTGAGGCTACCCCTGCGATAAACACTTCTATCTCCCCTCTGTTTGCCATACCCGAAAATTAATTGGGCATACAGGAATACTCGACGTCTCTTACACCAACGGCAGTTACATATCCTACGCCTCTACTGCGATAGTCTCATACTCCCTGACGAAACGGATCTGCGGGGTCCTGGTGGTATCCGAAAGTAGCTGACGCCATAACTGGAGGCAGATTAAACGCCCAGATGGCTGATCTCAGAAATGGTCCTGAGCAGGACCAGGAGCATGAGGTAAGAAGATCATGAGTGTACACCTCCGTTGCCACTCACGGCGCAATCTTGAATTCGCCGAGTTGTTTCTAGTTCTGAACTTTGAAGCTAACCAAACTATAGGGTGCGAAGCCGTCAGAGCTTATCATCGAAGCGTGCAGGAGGAACAACACCGAGCTTCTAACCTCAGTCATTGAGGAATGCACATCTCCCGAAGCCGCGGCGAAACTGCTGAACGAATCGAGGAGCGTCTTGGGCAACTATGGATACCACGAGGCAGCTGCAAATGGGCATTGTAAGCAGGACCCTATGATATACTCGGACGGCTATTGTGGAGGAGTAAATAAAGATATCAAGTTACTAATTTTACGCCAGATGAGATAATCGACCTGCTGCTCGACCAAGAAGGATTTGAATGCGATCCCATCAACAGGAGGGAGGGTGATACCCCACTTCACACTGCCGTGCGGTGGGTTAATGAACAGGGCAAGGAGAACCAGGAGTATGGAATAAGCCTGATTGATATGATGCTGGAAGCTGGAAGCGATCCCAAGTCAGTTATACCCACGAATCTATTATAATAATGTTGTGACCAAAGCTGACCAAAATACAAATTACAGGATCCGCAACAAAGCGAAGCTAAAGGCAGCCGATCTCGTCAACCCCTCAAACACGGAACTGCGAGAATTAATACAGAAGGCCGAATACGTGGAACAGAACCAGGGCGACTTCATCGATGCTGAAGAGGAGGAGGATGAAGGGCCAACAGGAAGCAACTCTGATAGCGATTTTGACGAACCAGCCAATGGCAAGAGGTAACAACGCGCACTCACTTGAAGGGATGCCCACTGCACAGCCGGGCAATTAAAAGCCTTGGGGATTTACTAAACATGTCTGTGGCTGCGTACTGTGGAACACTGCATCCATGCCGCGTCAGCCCTTGGGGGCGCACAGATGGGGAAAGGGAAGGGATCAGACATAGAGATAGACGGTTAAGCTTTGGTTCAACTGTGGCACTTGAACACACACTTTGTACACATGGTGCAATAACGAACGGCCAGTACTCGGTGGTATTGCACAAAAACATACAAAAAAATCATATAAGAGACAAGAACTATACTCGATGCATTTTTGACAGCGGGATTTGGTGCGTCATACTGAAGTAAGCCTTATCGTTGGCGGTTCCTTATCGGGTGTCAAGGGAGGGGCAAGGCTGGCGAGGTACGAGACTGTCAGTTACCAGTTACCACCATGAACTTCACTTTTATAGAACGGTCTTGTTCTTGTCAAGTTATTGGAGATACCTCACAGCGGCGCTGGATGTAAATATTTATTACTGGGTTTTTCTGAATAAATTAATATCCGAGATTACCTTTCCTGCTGTGTTATAGCTTAGTTTGCTAAATTTCCCCCTCGCATCCACCAAGTGGCTACCCATCTCAGACACCCGACACTCCTAGTTTCAAGTGATACCTGCCATCGTTGGCCTCGTCCCTTACTTCCGCTCATTTGCGCACATGACATATCCCAATAGCTTCGGCTATATCTCCATCTGAACAATTTTTTAATCCGAAAAGATCATAGAAATCATAGCATCATGTCTCAAATTCATCTCTCTGCCGCCACCTATCAGTCGCTGCGTCGCCCGTCCTTGCCTTCCCGCTACCCCCCTGCATGAGCCAAAAACAGCACAACACCACCCAAAACCAAGTTTATCCCTGAAACATCCACACCCTCTTGTTTCCCAGCCTCGACCCGTTGACCCCACGACCCTGCATATACGTCACCATCGCATCGACTACCTTGTGCTATGCCGGCTATCGCAAGGCCCTCGCGCCAATTGAAGGCGACGATGTCGTTCAGGCATGGAGCAGGATTGAGTCCCGCAGTCACAGCGGCGTCGATCATATATACTTAGATTTGCCCGTCTACTCCCTTACATACTTTATGTTTGCTGTCACTGTCGTCGCTCGTTTTTGACAGATACTGTGGTGTCGCCTTTATGGATTTGTTATAAGGGTGTAACGTCGTCGTTATAATATCACTGCCACTCGCTTCACTCGCTCGTTCTCAGCTGCGCATTACTCGGAAGATATTGTCCTGGGACGGACGTCATCAATTGGAAGGTCACAGCTTTCTAGGAGCTCCTAGAAGCACACAGGCCTAATGGGTGCCCATGGGTCTCCAGCTTCGTCGTCCCAGAAGAACTACTCGCCTCCAGTTTCCCGTCGCGCGCTCTCCTCATTCCTATTGCTCCTCGCCGCAGCGACAGGCCTGGAGGCCGGCGGACAAAACGCCACTGGAGACACCGGTATCCCCATAAAGATCACCAACTCCTGCCCCGCCACTATATGGCCTGCTCTCGCCACGCAAGAAGGCAGCGGCCCGACAACTCACGGCTTTGAGCTCGCACCTCTGTCGTCAAAAGAGCTCTCTGTATCGCAAGACTGGCAGGGTCGTGTGTGGGCGCGGACTAATTGCAGCTTCAATGCTGATGGGACAGCGGCGCACGATGGCAGCAGAAAGGCATGCGACACGGGTGACTGCGACGGATTGTTAGACTGTGTTGTTACTGTATATCCATCCCGTCCCTCTCAAAGTAGAATCGCATTCTAACATACACAGGGCAACCCTCCCGCAACGCTCTTCGAAATCGCCCTCCTATCCGGCGAAAACAAAACAAACTCCTTCTACGATATCTCCCTCGTGGACGGCTACAATCTCCCCATATCCCTCACCCACCTCCCACAACCACGTTCCCTCCTCATACCACCAAATCTCACCAACCCCTCCTGCATCGCCACACCACCATACTCCACCG
>JPJU01001889.1:0-24538 GCA_000750735.1 Pseudogymnoascus sp. VKM F-4246
GGGAGTATTTTGATGACAATGAGGAGGAGGAGGAGCGATAGTAGGATGAGGAAAGCACCGTTGAGGAGTTTTTGGTTTAGACGGGGTTGGCGCGGTGTGGGCATGGGAGCAGCAAGTAGAAGAGAACACTTCCAGGAGGCTATTGAACTTCGGTCCGAGGCAGACATGTTTTTCCAGTCTTTATTAGACTCTGTGCCTCTCGGCAGCTTCAAGGTAGAGAATATTCGAAGTGATTCACATCTGCCTGAGTACTTACCATGTCTCTGAGCAGTTTTGGTATTTCGTCTCGCTGAATCTCCGTTTGTCAATGTGAGACTAGTAGTTTCGGTTCTATGCCAGTGGCCGAAGATATCAGAACAAAGGAGGGTCACCTGGCTTTAAATCAAAATCACAGTTTGTTATATTGAACAGAACTGTTTGATAGTTTCCTGGTTGGGCCACTTAAAAGAGCGTAATATGGTTGGTTAGATGCCTTTTAGACGTGATTATGTTCGATAGAAAGAAAAAAAAGTGAAACAGATATAATTTATTCCTCAGTATAATTGTTTTTTTTAACCCAGCATAAATTCAAATTCCTAATTTTATCCGCATCTTTAAATAAAATTATTCGGACAAATTACATTTAATTCCCACTCTCAAAAGCAATGATGGCACGCTCAAAAGCCCCAATCATTCTATCATAAAGCTCGCTCACAGCCTCGGGCGACTCGTCAGTCCCCGTCCAAATAACCCCATCCCGAATGGGAAATAAAATCCGGCGTAAACATTCAGCAAGAGGCTTAAGGGACTCAAATTCCACCGCAAACTCCTCTAGAATACCCTGAAAGCTATTCTGGTCCATATAAAGCGACTTGCGCGTCGTCAGTTCCCCCCAGCTGCCGTTGCTCCACTGTCGGAGCTTGCATGTCCCGGGCGGGTTCTCTGTATGGTTCGTTATTATTGTCCATAAGAAAACGTAGAGAAACGACTCGAGGTCGTGTCGGTAGGTATGTCGTTCCTTCTTCAGAACACCGATGGCTATGAATGGTCGGGTGCCGGTGATTCCAGTCTCTTCCTCTGATATTTCGTCGAGCTCGATCGCGGTGTCGAGGTCTATCAGGATTCCCTTTGGCCTTTCTTTGTCTTGCTCGTCAAGAATGATTATGTTACCAGGGGATATATCTTGGTGAAGGATTTTGGCATCGTAGTAGAGTGATTTGTGAGATTGATAGCGTCACCAAAGACCTGGAGCAACTCTAGCACAGTGCAAAATGTGTGAAGGGGTCTGCCGACAGGTGAAGTAACGATGAAGGCAAGGATACGGTTCTGGAAGAAGCTACCAGTCTCTTCTGTATATTTGGCAAGTCCGTCGCCTGCATTGCCGCTGGCTTCATGTCGCTGCCTCTGGTTGCCTCTATCTTCCCCTGCGAATTTTCTGTGTCTCCCCCACCGCATGCTTCGACGTAGATTTGATGTACTTTCAACTTCTTTGTAATAATCAAGGGAAGAGACACCCCATACGGATTTCTCAGTAGCAAATTTTAGAAGCTCGTCCTCTGGACGGTCTCTGGCCCAGCGCCATTTGAGTTTGACGACATGGTCCCATTGTTTCGAATCAGGCATTCTAGCCCGGTAGCAAGTAGTCCCAGTGCCAATAAGCTGTTCGCTGGACGCAATCGGCTTACTCTCAAGGTATAGCTTTCCCAATGAGGGCGTCTCCGCACTATCAAGGGTAGCGTAGGTGCCGCCCTCATCCGTCTTAATCATGTCGAGTTTCCCAAGCTCCTGGTCCGTCATTTGCTGGTAACTGCGAATAATAGCGGCAAATTGGATAATATCTTTCTGAATATCGAACACTTCGCTACAATATAAGCCAGATCGGTCAAACATCCAAAGCTCGACCAGTGAGCCGCGGATGTATAATCCATGCAAGAACAGGCGCGTAGGTTGACAAGAGAAGACTTCATATGCGGACCGGCACAGACGGAGTAGACCATCCTGGTAGCTCATTCGAGCACGATGGTTAAACTGCCCAATAACTTGGACGTGGTCCCATCTGATTTGCACGTCAGAGACCAATAGAGCGGGTATAGCCCAGAGAAGACGTGCACCGTCGTCAGGACTCTCACTCTCGGGAATATGCGACGAGCCTCGAGAAGCATCAGGCTCCCGCGATACGTGGCTAGAAAACCATTGTAGGAAGTCGTCGGGCGATGGGATAGCTGAAGGAACACCGCCTTAGGGATCACATTGCAAGTTTCCAAAGTATCTCTTGAGAAATCCTCCCATAGGGCCATGCATGCGGCCGTCTATGTTGTCGAAGAGCTCTTGGTCGTCCATTACGGGCAGGGGCTGGTGGTGTTTGGGGTGGATAACTTACATTTGTGTCAGTTGAAGTAAATAGGCAACAGGATGTTTTGTTAATGAGCATCCTGGTTTTACTGCATTCTGTGTTGATTGGCGTCCCTGCATGACAGCCGCCCGTAGGGAAGGAGCAGCTTGGGAACTATGTCTTCCATCTACATGTTCATAGTATGTATGTATGTGCGAGTGCGAAGGAAATGATAATATTAATCGACTACAAATGTAATTATATTATCACAACAGACCTCGTCAATAAACAAGCTTCTCTTAGTTTTCAGAGCGTAACACCTACGGTTCATCTTTTCAATTCATCCCTACAACAAAACCCGGTCACCTGTCCAGGGTTCAGCGCGCCATGTCGCCCAATGCAGCCCAATGAAGCTACATTGTAGACCCCAGGAGAGCCCTGCATCAACGGAACGCATAGAATATACCAGGGCGTGCAAGGTCACTGAGTACACATACCGACTTAGTTTAATATGTAGAATATCATACAGAAAAAGCTTATGTTTATATTGCTATATACTTTGCTTACCATCCGTCGTTCCTGGCCTTTTTTGCTTTAAGCACATGCTGTTCCTGCTTGTTGAAAGTTGGTTACTACTAACATTTCGGTACTTGCGATTTTAACGGATGGTACTTGTAGTGACCTGACGTCATTATGAATTCGGCGCTGGATCGGACTGGATCGCTGGTTTAGCACTGAAACCACTGAAAACTTCAGCCTTCAGCCCTCGGGTCCCCCTAATCCGTCCAATCAAGGCCTGGAACAACTGGCAGTTTGAGAGCTAATCCCAAGTAAAACCGCTGTAAACTGCCGTATACTACTGTATACTACTGTAAACTACTGTAAACTATCGTAAACCAACAGCTAAATTCAGTTACCCGACCAGAAAAAAAGGAATACCAAGGGTACCATTGGGTAGATGGAAAGTACCTGACGTTGCTGTCGTCCGTTGTCTCATACGTAGGAGTACGACGTAGAGTAACTCTAACTTATAATTGCCAGTCCTCCGTCATTATGTTCTTAAACCCTTAAAAAACCATCAACAGCCTCAAAAGTGCCCAATTCAACCTCCCATTAGAACCACTCCTCTACTTCTCTACCCATCTATCCTCCTCAATCTCCTCTCTTTCCCCTCAACTCCGCTCTCTCTCCGCTGTTGTCGGCGATCGACTCTCCTAGCTGCCAACAAAAAGCTTGGCGTCCGCAGATCACAACAGGCCCAAGTCACGAGATCTCACCGGATCTTTGCGCCCAATCCACTTCCGCCAAACCTGATTTACGTGCACTGAGCTCTGGTGGGTCCTGGCGAATTACCTGTAACTCGTCGTCATACTCGCAACGGCTTCTGCATGAACGACACCCCGATGCCACCATAGAGAGAATCTCATCAGCCCTCAGTTGGCAGAGGTTTTCTAGGCCTTTTCGCCCATTGTAGCCAGTATGTTTGGCCGAAGGAAGAGAGCTGCGTCCAACCCGGTACGTTTTTCTTGGTTGCTTGCGCTGTTCGCGTCGCGACGCCGTCCCCAAGGGGATTTGAACCCCCGTTACAGAACCCTTGTGCTGACTCGAATTTTGTCTACAGCGCGCCGATGTCAATGTGAACGCGGATCCTTCTGCGACGACCGCGGCCGCCCAGGCGTTCCTGGCTCGAAGCAAATCCAATGCGACATTATCCGCCGCCGCTGCAGCGGCAGCGCTGCGATCGCGCCCGACATCCCCGACCAACGTCGCTGAGGTCCAGACGAAGCGGACACTGCGCAGGGAGAATTCCGGTTCCTCGAGAGCGAGCTCCGTGCCAGCGCGATCGTCCTCCCAATTGGAAAGGCGGCGGAGTACCAGTTCCATGTCGGAAAGGACCTTTCGGGATCCGTCGCCGGCCAGAGGAGCCGCACGACCGAGCGCACCTGATGCGCCGCCTGTGCCGACAATCCCACAGAACCTGATTGAGCGGGCGTCGCCGACTCCAGTGAGGAGGCCGTCTAGCGTCCAGCCCGCACCAACCCGTGTTTCATCCCCACCAGTGAATCCAGGGACCGGGAGAGGACTTAGTCTGCAACCTACAATGAGGACACCAACGCAGACGAGATCCGGACCGCGAATCACCAGTATGTCCAATATTGAGGAGCTAACCAGTGTAGAACGGCCGAGCAGTAGAGGGTCCGTCAATTTCTCTTTACCCACTAGCCTACGACGAAGCTCTTCAGCTGCACAATGGATGCTAACTCCAAGACAATCCAGTCAAGCTTTAAATGGGAGTGAAGTTGTGTTTGACCCAAATACGAGAACAATGCGGACACGCGCCGACATGTTGTTTTATGAGCAGGGACTACGAGAGGCTTCGCAGAAGCCTGTTATGAGAAAGAAGAGCCTGCGCCAAGGGCAAGGGTCTCATTTTTCGGAGGGATCGGTTGGAGGGAGGCTGAAAGGAACGGCGCTTGATAGCATACCAAGGCAGAATGTTCACGAGAGACAAGCGCAACAGTCTACGCAGGGTATACTGAGCGAAGAGTTTCCACGGAGCCAACGAGTCGCAAGCCCGCGCAACAGCATAAGAGACTCATCAGACAACGAAAGCGAAGCATCGGAGAGAACATCGAAATATAATAATCGGACTGTGCCCCAGCAGTTGTCAAATAAACCCTCTGTGGTGAGGGAGGAGAGGCAAAGAGAAGAAGACGAAGACGATTCAGTGAAGGTATTGGGCCGCCAAGCGGCTCTCAGGAAACTGGAAAGCGCCAATCGCGAGGACCGTCACATTTCTCCATCACCTTTGCCTCGATCGAAATCTGGCAAAGCGAGGAAGCAAGCTGGTAATATTGGGTCCCAAGTTAAGCAAGATCAGCCAACGACGGAGGTCGCAGAAATCCCGGTATCTCAATACAAGGCCACACCTGCACAAATACCTGAACCAACACCGAAACCAGCACCAGCACCACCACAAGAAACTGCTCCCAAACCCGCGGCTCCAACAGCTTTACCGCCACTCGACACAGAATCTTCAGCAACAAAAGCCCCTCCTATGGAAAAACAGGCAGTAGACAGAACGCATTCACTCAGCCCTACCCGTGCGCATTTCCTTGCGACCCCAAGCCCAGTAACCCAGTTTTCAATGCGCCACGAGCCGCCAGCACGGTCAATATCGCCGCGCAAGTCGGCGCTGAAACCATCCCCATCACCGCGGGGCCCGTCTCCTATGGGCCACACTCCTGGTGGTTGGACGGCTGGCCCCGGCTCTGGCGAAGTCTCCGATGCATCGACGAACCAATCCGAAGACCGAATCGTGCCAAAGAAGAAGTCTGCACGAGTCAGCTTTGACGAGCGCAACAATGTCGTCGTCGGCGAAGAACCTGAGGTGCCCGAGGCCAGGCGAACATGGACAAGCGGCTATATACGGGGTAATAAAGTCACGTCTCCCATCGAGGACGGACCGGATGAAACTATGGGCCCAAGGCCTGTCCTGCCGTCCTTTGGCAGCGTGCGCAAGAATGCGCCTCGAGATTCGGAAGACCGCCCCCTGGTAAAACCAGTAGGTCTTCACGGCCAATCTCCTGCTATCTCTCCATCGAATAGTGGGGGGAGCGAGTATTTTGCGGGACAGTCTTCGGACCATGCTGTCGGGTCTTTACTGAACCAGGAGCAGAACTCAAGGGCTGCGCCAAGTGTCTCTAATTCGAACGATCCCTTACCTCCAGAGGTTACATCAGTCGAGGGAAGCGGATACGTTTCCGACAGTGGCAGTAGCACTCATAGTTTTGTGGTGGGGAGGGCTGTGGCTGTCCCCGTGGCTGTAAAAGATGCAGATGTGCCGACAGCGGTTGAATCTAGCGGGAAACCAAGCTTTGTTGACGATCTTGGAGTTATTCCAGAAGTCGAGACACCAGGCGATGATGCTGTTCGCGAACAGCTCGAGGAGTTCCCTACAGAATCTCGCCAGGATGATGTTGCGACCCACGATTCGAAGACGAATGGCAATGGCAATGCTCCGACTCTCACGGTCACACAGCCAACACCATTACCAGAGCAGAGCGAGTTCCAGCCTCAAATCCCTGGTGGTTTGGACGACAAAAGTACCTGGGAATCTACGAATGAAAAGGAGATCCCATTGCAAGATTATATTGCCGGCAACGGCGTTGCAGGGGGACCAGTCGCTGTGAAAAATATTCTCGATGACCATCATGCCACTGCCGATGCGGAATCCTCTGATGGTGACAGCATTTATAGCGACGCCGCTGAAGAATTATCAGATGGTGGTGATGGCTTCATGTCTCTAGATGCCGTTTTGGGTGGCAGCGGACCAGGTGTCAAAGCCAAGGAAACCCCGAAAGCACCTGATTCGGGAGAAGGATGGGATGAGTCGCAGCGTTTCTGGAGTGGTTTGTCAGCAGATAAACGGCGGCAGATGGAGATTGAGGCCCTTATTGAGAATGACGAAGAGCGCGAAGATTCGGAAGACGAAGTGCCGGACTTGAAGCCGCTGAAGCAAGCGTCTGTTGCGAAGGCTAAAACGGCTAATAAGGAGAAGCAACGTGCCCAGCAAGCGGCTGTCGTTGACCGAACGTATCAGATTACTCCAGGCGCCAAGGCAGGACCCGACGGCGTGCCAAGTATGAGAACCTCATTACGTGCGCCAAAACCCCGACAGGAAGAGGGCCATATGCGAATGTCAATGCGAAACAATGCTGGAGGCAGCATGCGAAGCAACGTATCTGGCCGTCCCAGAGAAGGAAAGAAGCTACAAGCTGGAGGCGCTGCGGCAGCAATGAAGGCGAACGCACCCAAGCCAACGCCAACGCCCACGCCCGCGCCAAAGCCAACGCTTCGCCGCACCGCATCTGTGGAGTCTGACAGCAGCTTTGTACGTGACAGACCGCGGAAGGATGGTTTCCAGATGAAGCGCTCGATGCGAGACTCAAGCCGGGAGGCACCCACGCTCCGTGGTACCAGCTCAATAGATGCAACACCCGCGCAATCCAGCCGCTTTAGCATTCGCTCGCTTTCGCCCTCCTCCCGCAGACTTTCAGTTAGCAGCACCACCCGCCCGACGCCTTCTCTCCGCTCGGCGCCTGACGAAGCCCCCAAGTCACCACGCCGTCTCTTTGGCCGGACCAAAGCTGCTCCAGCACCAAAGGTATTCAAGTCTAGTAGCCGATTCGTCGACTCAAGCGACGAGGAGGATGCTCGGCCCGCGACTACTTTCCGAAGCCGCTTCGCCGACTCTAGTGATGAAGAGGATGACGCGCCACCGCCGCCTGTCACCAGCTCGTTCCGTCGCCCACAAAGCTTGAGACCCATTCCTCGCTCCACCGCCGCAGACGGCGATTCGAGCGACCTCCCCGATAGCGATGACTCGTCCCCCTTCCGCGGTGCAGCTGGCGGTGCAGCTGGCGTCAACGCAGCCGCTCTGCGCATGGCCCGGGCCAACTTCCAGGCCGGCGGCAACGCGACAGAAATTTCTGCGGCTGACTTCCGCGAAGCACCGCGCAAGAAGGGGGGACTGTTGAGTATCCTCCGCCGCAAGAAGCCGGAACAGTCGGGGCGCATCCAGCGCACGGACTGGGGCGAGTCGGCGGCGAGGAGGGATACGCCGCTTGAGCGCAGCAAAGCCGATTTGGAGATTGTGAAGAGCAGGGATGCGAGTGCGAAGGTGGCGCAGAGCCCGAGGTTGCAGAAGAGAGCTGGACCGTCGAGGACAGCGAGCTGGCAGGCTCCTCCTGCTATTGAGCCGCTGGCAGATGATAGGCCCGCGACTAGTGATGGTGTTGCCAATGGATGGAAGGCAGATGGGGAGGGGGCTGGTGTTGTGAATGGAGCCGGAGCGTCGAGACCGGGTGTCCTAAGACGGAATAATACGGTTGGGTCCGTCGATATTGTTGGGGGAGAGGGAAAGAAGAAGAAGTTTGGGCGGATACGGCGCCTCTTTGGCAACTGAGTTGGATATAGTAGTGTTCTGCTTTTGGGTCGCTGGTTCCTTAATACGTATGGCCTGGGGCAAGGGTTAAAGGGGGTAAAAGGGGATATATACACGAGGGGTCTGGCTGGGAGTTGGCGCATACACGGCGGGGAAATCGGGGCGGATGATAATTCCCGAGGGAGTGTATATACGTGTACACTACGCACAAGACCATACGGCTTTTCCTTTTATGTTGCATGCAAGCTATAATAGATATACGATAACAACTAATCTGACGTCTTGAAACCTATTCTCTTGGTCGTACCTTCATGTTGTGCTTTTTTAACGCTGGACGCCTTCCTCCGCTTGGTTCCGCAGTAGAAGTGCCGCTCAAGTAGGCCCGCAATACATATCTGTGTCGCCAGTAACCTGCGCCAGTGAGAGTTTCGCCGAAGACAGCCCATAAAAGCTGATTTGGCAGAATCTTGCTGTGTAAGCTTCTCTGTTGGTTGGCCAAGAACTGCGGGCGGCAGGGTTAATCGAAGCTCCACCCGAGGACTTGGTTGAAATAGAGTTGCCTGGACCGATGGAGTATGAACCCTATCAATAACAACTATTAAAGTCGCGAGAATAGAACAGGCAACAGAATTATCGATTAATCTTTAATATCCGCCTTTTGTATCTTTCCATACCCAATATTCGTACTGGTCTACGAAGCCAGCGACTTATTACAAACCTCACACCATATTTAGCACCCCACCCAAGTGCAGCAGTCACTGGGGAGCACATCACCAAGGAGAGAACTCATCAAAGAAAGAGGAAATTATAATTCCTCAACTCGGCAGACACGCATGTCGTCCGCCGCCACCCTCGTCCTCTCCATCCCCGAACTTCTCCAAAATATCCTCACGCACCTCCCCCTCTCCACACTCCTTCTCATCGCCCCCCTCGTCTCCCGCACCTGGCAGGATGCCATCCTCTCCTCCCCAGTCCTACAACAACAGATCTTCTTCGCCCCTGCCCCCATGACCGCACCTAGAACCGTCAATCCGCTCCTCGCGGCCAAGTTCCCCGCTCTTTTCGACAACCCGCATTTTGAGAAGCAGTACAAAATGCCGCATAGCACGCAGAGTCGGTATGCACCATTCCGGTACATGATGAACCGGTATATGAGGCGGTATGTGATCAAGATGGAGGAGGTATGGGAGATGGAGTGTTTTTCCGGTGACGAGGCGAGGAAGGCGTATTTTCACCCTGGGGCGAGTTGGCGGAGGATGTTGGTTGTGCAGCCGCCTGTGTCGGCGACGGGGACGCGTGATGGGGTGGAGGCGGGTGGGGTGGGGAAGGAGGATCTGACGATGGGTGCGCTGTTTGAAGAGATGGTGCAGGTGATTCGTGCGAGTGCGAGGCAGAGCGTGGAGCCGGCGGTGGTGAGGAATAGTCGGTGGAAGCAGGGGAGGGAGATTGTGCTTGATTGGGGGGAGCCAATGGCGAGCGTGACGCCGGTTTTCCGGGAGTTATTTCATAGTAGATGGGAAAGGGAGGAGAAACTGTGTAGTCTCAGCACAGAGGGTCCATTTAACGGGCGGCGTACGGCCTAGTTCAACACTTCATGACACTTTGTAGTTGGTATATATTTTTGCGGTCTCGCCCTTGAAACGCCCGAGTGCTTGGTAGATATAAAACAAGGTGGATGTTTGGAGACGATAAACATTTAAACGTTGATATGATCATGTATATAGACTGCCTCCAAACTATAGCATCGAACATCTATCGATTTGAAGCTATCTTTCTAGCCCAAGACTCGTCTCCCAACTTGCACGGATGAAAGTCAACCGATAATAAAACCCCCATCTCCTCTTCAGCTTCAACTTCATGTAACCTATCCACCTCCACAGGAAATCCCCAGTGTCCATTTTCATCGTCACACATCTTCAACACAGAAATAGGCCACTTCATCCATATTTCCCAGTCTTCGCCAAGAAAAGCATTCGTTTGCTCGATCATAAAAACAGGTCGCTCTCGTAGCCACCACCAACCTTTCTTCCATCTAGACAGAACAAAGGCTAGCGCAGCATAATAGTGCGCCATGATAACCAGCGCCTTCGTGTCATGCGAATTTGTTAAGATGACAAACTCTCCTGGTAGGAATGACAGCCAGTGGACGAGATAGAGCACCAGCGCATCCGGGGATGCACCACCAAACGGTAGTTCTGATTCTACAATCTCAAGTATGGGTGTCAAACTCTTTATTATTGCCTCGTAGCAACCGAAACTTGAGTCTGTATATAGTGGGTTCGTCGTTTTAATCATAAGAGAGAGATCATAACCCGGTCCGCTGATGGGAGAGATGTCCGGTAGTAGCATTGGCTTGCAGAGAGGAGCAAATGGGCTGCGAGGTACATTTGCTGGGTTGTAACGGACAATATCATAAAGGCCGCAGGCGTGTTGGAGGAAGCTATCCATACCTGGTTGTGACGGGTCAAAGGTTGGGTTACTGGCCGAGTGCATGAGGAAGAGGAATGTAGTGGCTAAAACAGCCTCGAAGTTATTGGTGACATATGTTGGGCTGTTGAGGGCACCGCGAAAAGAGCGGAGGGACGCCTGGAGATGTTTGTTGGACTCGACTCTATGTTCTTCGTAGGAATCTGGGTTGAGGTGTTGAAGCTGGGTAGAGCTGGTCATGAGTATGGCGTGCATGAGAAAATCATTCTGCGATATGAGTAAGTTGCCGCATGGAAGTACAGGAGGCTTGCATACATTGAAGGCTATCTGTATTCCATCTTGTATCCAAAGATTTCCAAGGAAATGGCTTCCAATGAGGTCATTACCAGTAAAGTCGACAAAATGAGACAACGCTTGAACATCTCGTATACCATAACCGTCCCCCATAAGTATTGGCAACTGGGCGGGGACGCTAAATGCTGCAGAAGAGTTTCCCGGTACCATGGCCCTTGAGCCATTGTTGAAGGCTGCGGGGCGATCGAGCTCCCTGCATGACGCCCCTTTATCCTGTTCTTCCGTGGGTTCGGAGGCGTTGAACGTGACAATATTGCGGCGCCAGTCTTTGGACGGATCTGTGGCCCCGTATGTACATTCACGTGAATTTTTGACGCACTTAGAACAGCGGGGTTTGGCCTCGTCGCACTATAAAATGCTTAGTTTTATGCTGCGTGAGACAAGGGTGCAGTGGCAGCTACAGCTGTTGGGTCGATCAGGATCATTGGTTTATTCTCCGCGTTGCAACGGCTAGGCGTCGAACTAAGGAGAAATACCGGGGAAGTTTACCTTTATGTGCCTCTGCCGACAGCTTAAACAAGTCCCCTTAGACCGCCCTAACGACCTCCGGGTCCGCGTTTCGTTTTGGTTGGAAGCCATATTGATAGAGAGCAGTGTGATAACCAAGACCCACGATTTGAAACGCAAGAAATGACCAAAAAGTATAAGCAGAAACTGACTGAATAGAGGGCGTATTTCTCGTCAAGGTCTATCTATCTCGAATACCTCAAAGCTTACTCAAGAGCTTGCGCAGCATCGAGGGCGCGGGGACATGACTATTAAACCTCAAGAGGGAAGTGACGAGGAGACCCTGAGGCTGTCAAGGTGAGCACGGTTACAAGGGGCACACCGCAATTCCCAAGTGATAGCCCCCAAACCTCTCAGACTTTAAATAATCCCAAGCCTCTGATTTGTCGATGTAACGCCACGCTTACCCTTGGAAACTCGATCGCTTCGATCGTCCCGCCCTCGAGCGCCGTAAGATACCCGATCGGTCATAGTGCTTATGTTTATACGAATGTCAAATAGACGCGGAATTAACGTTGGGTGGAACAGCTGTCTTGGCGAATCCTTCTCATTCAGCCCCCATCAATAGGAGTGGTAAAATGATACCATTTGGCTTCGAATCTCCGTAATTTGCTTAAACGGCAACAAGTCAAGATAAACTGCGCCTCGACTCTATTGTGATAGACACTGTAGTAACCAATTATTAACATGGACCTTGCCAGCTTCCGATGAAGTCTTAATTTCAAAATGTGACCCTAAAAATATACCTGAAGCATAAGCTGTCGAGCTCACCGTCTGCTATATAACCTTTTAATTCTCTTGCATTGAGACAGAGTATCAGAACAACATCTCATTGCATATCCCTCATCCTCATCTTACGCAACCATTATCGCGGATCAACCATGTTTATCACCACTCTCATCACCGCTACACTCCTATCCCTCTCTATCACCCCATTCGCCTCCGCAACTCCCTGCTGCCTCCCTCTTCCACCAGACCACCACAAAAAAGTAATTGACCTCTACACCCGCACCTGGAACGGCGAGGATGCCCTCCTGAACAAGACTTTTGCGCCTACTGCACAACTCTACTCCGACCGCACGCCTGCCGCCAACGGCAGTGAGGTGCACGTTATTCGGTCCTCGCAGGATATCCTCGATTTTATGCATGGAGCACAAACAGGTTGGGACAAGTACCAGTTTGAGGTTGCCGGGTGGGCTGGAGGAGATGGGGGTAATATCGCGGTGAGATGGAAGCTGAATGGAATCATTGGCGAGGGATTCACGATACCGACGTAAGTTATGACAATGCCCCTTTTCTTGGCTGAGACGTTGAAATTTTGCCAATACTACGGTTATGATGAAGGACTGGCTGTATTGAATCCATTTTCTGACTGTATGACAGGCCCCTAAAACAGGGTGACCATGTTACCTATAATGGCACCGACTTCCTGCGGGTTGACGAGTGCACCGGGTTGATTAAGCAGGTCGACATTGCACAGGACTACGTCACATTCTTTCACAATCTTGGTCTTACCGGAATTAATGTATAGACGCTACTTTCATCGTACGGCTGCTGGCTGTTGTTGGAGTCTGAAGGGGGGCGGGGGTTTCGCGGAGAACTAGACGCGTTAGACTAGACAGTGTTTGAGGATAGCATCTAGACTGCTTAATGTTCAGTGCATTTTTCAACATCACTTGTGCTCGGAGTAAAAATCTGGTCGTACACTGGTGATATTGTACCCTTGAGGCGTGAGGACGGCGGACTGCTGGGATGGTTATCTGAAACCGACCGAGCCCCTTTAGTACCTGGGTAACTGTCGAGGACTAACATACTATTTTAGATAACGTCTATCAATCATCAGATTTTGCGAGTTTGAATAGATTTCAAATTCTTGCGCTGCAAACTAACAAGTGGTACAATGCTACATTCCGGTCCCGCCGGGTGCTCACAGCTTAGCTGCAACATTCTCATTCATATACTTCCCGACATCGCCCATAAACGCTGCCGCAACACAGGCGGGCGCGCCAAATGCAATCGTTATGTAGTAGATCAACTTAAACGCTGCTGAGAACGACTGCAGCGCTGCTTCCCCAACTTCCTTATATGCCGCTGGGTCTGCCATCAGCTCAGGGATGCCCTTCGCGAGCGTCGAGTACGGTACGGCGGACATGCCCTCGACAAGGTTAAAGATGACATCCGGGTCATATACTCCTGCCTTAATAATGGCGGGGGCAACGAGCGTGTAGCCACCTTCGGTGACCTTGGCGACAAAGCGGTTATAGAAGATGGCGAGGCCAAGGACCTGAGTTTGTGCGCGCAAGGCAACTGTAAGGGCTGTGACGGAGGCAAGGAGGTCTGGAGGAGTTAGGACGGTGATGATGACTTGGTTGGGAACAAGGACGCCGCCGACGCCGAGAAGGGCAAAACAAATGGCGGGGAGGGCCGTGGCGACATTATGGGGGTCAATGGCTGCAAGAGAGGCGGAGGCTAGAGAGAGTTAGAAGGGGACTTGAGTAGAGGTCACTAAGGGGTAACGTACCAACTGTTTGCATAACACAGAACATGGTCATGACCACAGTAATATGCTTCTTAAAGACATGAAGCAGGAATGCAGACAGAATCGCCCCCCCGAGGATGCAAATTCCAATGGGCAATGTATAGATCCCGTTCTGGTGGTGGTCTGCGCCAAACACGGCGATTCCCTCAATAGGCCAGAACACGACCAATGGGACATAGTTGACACCCGCCGCAAAGATGACAAAGAGCATGCAGAAGAATGGGCGTGGAGCCGTAATAATCCGGCGCGGGAATAGCGGATGCTTCGCGCCAAAGAACTCCCACGCCACAAACACAAACATGAGCGCAAATCCTAATAGCAAAAACGATAAGACGCGCGCCGAGGTCCACGCATACTGCTGCCCGCCCCAACTAAGTGCAAGGAGAACGAATACGAGACCAGTGGTGAGCAGCGCACCGCCGACAAAGTCAATGCGGGAGATGAGTTCGCGACGGGATAGGCCGAGAGAGTTAGCGCGTGGTGGTGGCCGATAGAATATCATAATGATGGCAAGCGTGAGGGCATTCCAGAGCCCAAGGGCACAGCCAATCCAGCGCCACGACGCCTGGGCCATCCAGTTCGCGTACAGAGAGCCCGGCGACCATGGAATGATACTGGAGAGAATTATCACCGCATATAAGGGTCGGCGAGAGGTAGGTACGATCTCAGAAACAACGGCTATGGCGAGAAGTTCCTGGGTCACGGCGCCGGCACCGAGGAGGATGTGGCCAGCAATGAATCCTGGGGCGTTGGGTGTGACGGCACATACTATTGCGCCAACGACCGAGATCAGGAGTCCAATGAGAAATACTGGTTTTCGACCGATCAAGTCCGCGACAGGCCCTATGAAGGGGGCCACGGCGCCCATGGCGACAGAGCTGGCTGTAAACAGCCATATGGTGAGCGATTGGGCGTTTAGTTCTTTGGCAACCGTTGTGGTGAGAGTAAGGTAGAGGAGTGGGAAGATTTGGGAACCGCAGAGGGCAAAACTGCAGCCGACAACAGTCATGAGGAAATGGAGAGAATGCTAAGCTTTGTTAGACAAAGGGTGGGCGATATGCTGTGGGCTGTGGAGTAAGAAACATACAGTGCTGTAGGCCCCGCCATCTCCGGTCTCCAAATCTGTTGCTCCATGATTGTCGTGCTTCTCGCCGTGAGCAAGCTCTACGGGGAGGACTTCAACATGCTCGGCTTCTGACGGCGGTGTCACCTGTTTGTCCAAGCTGTGTGTAGATTTCTCTGTTGACATTGTGACTGATCGAGACACGTCCAAGATTCAGACCAGTGGGCAACAGATAGGGCAGCCATGGAGAATATATGGAGAGGACCCGGATCGGCAAGCCATATCTCCCAAACTTGAAATATTGCCTGTGATAGACACTAAGTCATGCACAAACTCCTGATGGGTCGCAAAACACCGCCTTTGGCGATTGAGACCACCATCCGTGCCACATCGTCCCCGGATCCCCACAGAATTAGCGTCGAGATCTGCCACTACCCCACAATGGGGCAAAGATTGCCGCCCGCGGATTCTAATTTATCGTCATTCTACAGATCATCAGGTCCACAATCCTATGTAGCAGGAGCTATCCGTGCTTTCCACAAGACTTCTGCCTCTCCCAGCGTATCATTTCGTTATATGTGCGATGGAAATACGAGAGGTTCCTCGCTGGCGCCGAGTCTACTCAGCCTGATCCTCGATCTTTTCCACTGACTTCCCGTTCCTCGAAGGTTCGGTTCCATATTGAATGACCTGCAGCTAGCCAAGCACCTGTATATCGAAAACATGCTGCAAGCCGCCAGGAGCACTGCTTCTAAAGCGGGAAGGAGGGTTTTGCAATATTCGAGTGCTCATCCGCCAGACATGGTTCTTGGTTGAAATTGTGGGGTAATGGCGCCAAACTAGGACGCGGGGAAAAGCCGCCAAGAAGAGACCGCGAACCGAGGCAAGGTCTTTGCTCCCATCCCATGTGAAACTAGCCATACTAACATTTGATGGTTTCTTCGCTGCCATTTACATTAAATAAATGTCCACTCGAGTTTTGAAAGTATTATTAACAGCATGGGCCTCGGAGAAGTTTAAACCGCCAAGGTTTCGTGCTGGTTGCAGTCGGTGCTTATAGGGAAGCTAGGCTCGACGTTACCGTTACAGGGCTCGGTCGCTAACGGAGCTGTGGATTTTGAGACTGGGGGGCAAAATGCTGACAGGCAACCCTGGCACCAATGAACTTGTTTTATATTGTCATCTTCAACAAATGAAACAGAGATATTAGTATTGATTAACTGACAAGTAACTGTTAACAATAGTCGCTGCGGGAACCTAGCTGTCATCTGGCTTGTACGCGACAGCTTTCTACCAATTCAAAACTAAATCAAACGGCTGGCGCAAGTTGGTTAGCTTAGAGGCGTCGGATGTGCTCAGAAGTTGGGTTTTGCAATAATTCCTGTTAAAAGGATAATGACCTTATAATCTGATTTGCTGTGTATTTAACTAGTCTCAAACTACGTTCAACGCTGCGGCTGAAAGGTCTGACATAAGCTCACATCATATGTCGAATCCTACGTCGCCAGATTCGACTTGAGTGGCTTATTTTTTACGCCAAGGCTTACTTTCAGGCCAAATATCGATCTAAGATTATTGAGATTTAAAGCTCTTCACTTCTAATCCCAAATCATTGGATTGTTCAAGAACTTTTACTTTTCAAAGCTTGCTTTAGCGTTGTTGGTAGCCACCCAAAGGGGCTGCATCTTTCAACGCCCGTTTTTCTTTACATTCCCTTAACTCTCCTCTGCTTTCTCTTCGCCCTCTTTCCTACGCCATCTTATTTATTTCCAGATTCCTCTAAATCAACGTATATTACTTTCCGCCCTCTCTCGCCCACTATCATTCGTATTGCAGCCTACCGTGTCCGGAAATAGATGCGATGGCCGTCTTTATAACTGACCCTGTCTGGCACGGGTGGTTATCTTGTCTCGGTGTTGGAAGTGTGTGTTTTATTGCCTATGTATGTTTTAAGTGTCACAAAATGGTTCTGAAGGACCATAGCTAATAATACTATCGCCGCAGTTCATCGCATCTGCCATTTACAACCTCTACTTTAGCCCATTGGCGAAATATCCAGGCCCATTTCTTGCAAGGATTTCGGCAGTGCCAAATTTCTATTATGCCACCACTGGCTATCGACATATTTGGATCTGGCAATGCCACCAGATCTATGGTAAAAATTTGCCCTTCTCTTGTCCTACCATTCCTGACATCCTAGTTAGGCGAAACCTTCCGTTTCAAACCAGATGGTGTCCTCTTTAATTCCCCGAGTGCTTATCGTGCTATACATCAAACGAAAGCAAATGTCAAAAAGGGGAAGTTCTATGAAATTTGGCCACGCAATTCCCAGCACATTAATACGTTGACTACGGTGGATAAAATGATTCACGCGCGCAAAAGGCGAGTCTTGAATTCAGTATTCTCTGAAAAAGCGATACGATCGGCCGAAGCCTTCGTTGTGAAGCATGTTGATCGCTGGACCGAGCTACTCATAGACGGTAACGATGGCAAGGAATGGACAGCTCCCCAAAATATGTCGAATTTAGCAGAATACCTCGTCTTCGATATTATGGGCGACTTATCTTTTGGAACGTCCTTCGAACTAAAAGAGCCAGGAGAGAACCAGTTCCGACACATTCCACATACCATTGCGGACTATATGCAGTTTATGTACCCAGTAGGAGGATATCAAAACATAATTCTCATTTTGTGCTAATAATATCCAGATTCAACACTCGCCAATCTTGAAGTTTTGGATTTGGCTGAAACCTAAGGGCCTTGATAGTCTCTTGGAGAGTGTGTCTCCAAAAAATGTAAAAGACTATTATGCCTTCGTAGAAGAAAGTCTTATGAAAAGAATGGGGCAGGAAGAGAATCTTAGAAAGCCCGGCTTTAACGACGTCCAGGGTAGAAAAGACATGTTTCATTATCTTTTCAATGCAGTAGATGATGCGGGAAATCCAGCATACTCTGCTGATGAGCTGAATGCGGAAGCTAACCTGCTTATTATTGGAGGGTCGGATACCACCTCAACAACTATTTCTGGCTTCTGGTTCTACCTTACCAGGCACCCGAGGGTTTATGCCAAGCTTGTGAAGGAGATTCGCACAACGTTTAAGTCCGCAGATGATATCGAAATGGGACCGGCACTCGTATCCTGCAAATATCTCCAGGCCTGTGTGGATGAGGCACTCCGAGTCTCGCCAGCTGGAGTTTCGGAGCTGGCTCGAGAAGTACTACCAGGGGGCCTTGATATCGCAGACCACCATATTCCCGAAGGCACTCATGTAGGGGTTGCTTCGTGGGTAATTATGCACAACGAGGAGTTTTATGGTGATCCTTGGGTCTACAGGCCCGAACGATGGATTCAAGACCCTGCGACAGGGGTGACCGCAGAAGATGTAGCCCGAGCCCAGTCATGCTTCAATCCTTTCACTATTGGGCAGGGCAATTGTGTAGGGCAGAAACTGGCCATGAGAGAGCTTCTGATCACCATTGCAAAGACTCTACATCGGATGGACGTTAGACTCGCTCTTGGGGATACTTTGGGTGCAGGAGCTTCAGGTCTCAGGTGGGGAATGAGAAGCAAAGATCATATTACGTTCAAGGATGCCTATATTTCAATTAAAAATGGGCCGATGGTGCAGTTTCGCCGACGAGCTGTGTAGATAAACATATTTAGAGACATATCTATTGACTAGCTAGAACGTAACAACTCAAAGCCACTTCGATCTCCACTCGTTTTTAATCCCCTCTTTTTCGCCTTCTCCTGTTTCCTCATCGCCCATCTTTGCCTCCACATCGCCTTGGGGATTACAGAATCTGGTCCCACCAGCGTGAGGCCGGGTGGTGTGATTGCCGTAACCAAGAGGGCGAGGAACATCGGAATTGCATCGAATAGATAAAAATATATCTCGCGACGGGGGAGCGGGTTGGAGTCATCGTTGCCACCGGCAAACTCGACAAGGCGGAAGATGATTCGAATCTAGAGCCACGACTAGCGTTAGACTTGTTGATAATATTAAAGCATATGAAGCGAAAGGAAATTGAGCGAAGGTACCCACAGTGATAAGCGACAAGCTCATATAGATTGTATAAAGAAGCCTCCTCCAGTTCTTCTTACCAGTTACCTGTAACTGCCCCGTTTTCTCGGCATTTAGTAGTCGCATATGGAAGGCCGCTGCAAAGCCTACAAATACTATGATAAAAGTCTCTTGAAGGGAAATACCAACCATGTAAATGCGGATTCCTCTCAATGCTTGTTTAGGAGGAGCCGTATTCGTTGCCTGGGCACCACCAATGAGCTGCACCACAAAGCAGGCAATATCGGCGAAGACAAACCACAGTGTGAGATTGTAGAGTCTGACGCCGAGGATCGAAAAGGATGGAAGGTAGAAGTGCACCATTCGGCCAAGAACAGTGTAGGCGTATGCGTTGATGACTTGTGAGCGTCAAAATGGTAATTTATCAAAGAGACGGGTCATAACTTACATATGGGAGCGAGGAGGATAAGAATTTGAGAAATGAGTGCCAGGCCTGAGTTCTGTTGGTTCCGCGTACTTATTGTCCTTGTGGCATAGGAACCAAACTCCCAGAGAGAACCCATGATGATGACCGAATAAAACCCCTTTTTATTTAAAACTTCGTTAGGTAAGGTTTCACTGATTGTTCGCATGACTGACCTTCTTATACTTGATACCTTCAGCGATGTGAACAAATGTGACGACACCGAAAAAGATGGCAGCAGCCAGCGCAGCAGCAAAAGATGGGTAATAGTTGTATTGGGCATTGCAGGTTCCCGGGGGAACGTATCCATTTTCATCCGGCGTTATTGTTTGAGTGCATTCGGGTATATCGAGTGTAATTGTCTTAATGCCGATTGTCTCGTCAGGCAGGGTGATGGGGTCGAGAGTAATAAACTGAGTACGAGGAACCAAAGTAGTAACAAGAGTGGGAATAGACGTAGAGGTCGCAGCGTGAGAAACAGACGGAGAATGTGTCTGTGGCGTCTGAATACCAAGGGCTATGGTGCCAGTAGCCCACATCGAAGCGATGAGGATGCCACCAAGCCTGTTGCAATTAAAAAGGCCCATTGCTGGAAATGAAGGGTATGGTAACAGTATTGGTACAAATTAGAGCCCGATATTGCAAGGTATTTGTTTCCGGGCAAAATGCATTATCGACGAAAGGAAAGACTTATATACTGTTGAGATTAAATATTAAATGCCTTACCCACATATGAGCACTTCGTCAGCTTGGAGGGAAACGACGACGTCGACCAGGACTTCCACTAAATAAGCGTTTCACATTATGGGCACGTAATGCGAGCAGGGGGCAAATCGAGGCTGAAGCATTAGCTATATATGTTTTATATGCATCGAGCGAGTTCCTATAGTAAGTACAAGGCAGACCAGTGAATCCATGTGGAGAAGAGGAGGATCTGACGTTGCGGATCGGATATCCACAACTTATATAATGCCTTACATAATCGTCTGCCAGCGTTTTGATTCGCTCGCTCGGGAATTGACTCTCACAGCCCAAAATAAACATCTAGCCAGGCGGGGCTACCAGGGTCCAGGGCGACTTCGCTATTTCAACATTGAAACACTCGCTGTACACGTAATACGTAGTATATACAGTAGCAATAAACCTAATGAACAATTACTAACTTCCACGCAAGCTTCTCCCACTATGAATATTTCCGGTGCTTTTTTTCGTCTTGGAGACTGTTCCTTCAAACCATGACGGAAGCTTCGGCCCCTGTGCGACAACGAATACGACGCACTTCCAATTCCAAGACTGGGTGTCGGACATGCAAGTAGGCTACCTCTTCTGCATATCGCTCTCTACAGTACTAATATATGTATATAGAATTAGACGGGTTAAATGCGATGAATCTAAACCCACATGCCATCGATGCACCAGCACAGGTCGAGAATGCGACGGCTATGTATCCGATGTCACCCACTCGAACCCACACGACCAGCAATCAGCCGCCATAATCCATAGAGTCCTCATGCTTACTCCAGGAACTACACAAGAGAAACGAGGGTTTCAATATTTTATCACAAATACGGCAAGGGAGCTGACGGGCTATTATTCGTCGTCCTTCTGGGAATACCTCATCCTCCAAGCAAGCACGACTGAACCATCGCTACGACATGCTGTCATAGCAATCGCCGCCCTTCATGAAGAATTCACAAATAGATCTCTGGGTGAAGTTTCACCTAGCCGCGAGTGCACGTTCGCTATCAACCAATACATGAAATCGATCTCGCATCTGCGCCGTTCCTTGTCTACGGGAAAGCTAGCCCCCCTCACGACATTAATGTCATGCCTTCTCTTTGTTTGTTTCGATTATTTGAAGGGAAATTCTGATTCCGCCATGATGCATTTACAGAACGGATTGGAGATACTGCGAGATCTGAGTGGAGAGGAGAGAGATATTGCAGAGAAGCGTATGACACCATTATTCATGAGACTCGCTGTCCAATCGATTCTATATATTGATACAAGGAACTACTTTGATCAGAAAAGGTTTGCGAAGCAACTCATGAGCGTCAGGACGAGGGAGCCAGACCCAATCCCAGAAGCGTTTGGAGACTTGGAGGAAGCGAGGTCTGCGCTAGACATGACTACTAATGGGCTATTCGGGGTGTTCTATATATGTGATGGCAAGTGCAGTCTGTCTTTTACCCCCCTATTGTCCCACATTACCCCGGTTGTACTATTTGAGTGTTCTAGCTAATATGAGGAAAGACGACCAGCCAATGCACGCACAACCTCCAGAAGCCTACGCTACCTACAAGACTTACAGTGCCCAACTCCTCACCTGGGGCTCTTCCTTCTCCGCCTTCATGTCTCTCAAATCACACGCCCTTACCGCCCGCCAAATTCGCGGCGCCGCGCTCCTGAAAATCCACCACATTACCGCCACAATCATGGGTCGCTCTATTCCAGACCTCACCGATCCCCGGAGCATCGCCGTCGCAGCCAACGATGCCACAGTTTTTGCTAGCTGCACCAAAGAATTCCAAACCGTGGTCAGTCTCTCGCGATCGCTAGTCGAAGCCGCAGAGCAGGATACCCAGCACGGAAATGGAAAGCTGGCTGGAGGACTCACATTTAGCGCTGATATGGGGCTCATAGCGCCGCTGTACTATGTCTGTATTAAATGCGCTGATATGACACTGAGGGGGCAGGCAATCGAATTGCTGGGTAGGTGTCCGAGACGGGAGGGGATGTGGGATAGCGTCCTCGGTGTGCGGATGATTCGCGAGTTTTGGGGGATGGAAGAAACCCGTCAGGCTTTACGGGAGGAGGATATGAGATTGGTGCTAGACGATGATGGGAAATGGGAGTGGAAGTGGAAGCGGAGGGATGCAGAAAGTGGGTGGTCATATGGAGTGTAGTGTACGGAATGGCGAGGACTGTAAAGGTTCGGAGTAGGTAGACCGGATAGAAAGTAAGTCGCGTGTACCACCGTAGGATATGTCGAAACATAGATTTTGTTATAAGTACAGCATCCCAATACCTCAGCAAAAATATATACGAGGATAGATGCCAGCCTCCTATCTCATTGGAATATTTTCTTCCTCATAGCACTGTTCAAAGATCAAAAACGTTCGCATGGGCTTGATATAACCTTCCTACATTATTATCATACAATGTAGAAGTCATGACAACTCTCATAGGTTTGGTCATTAGCAATGGCATACCAATACCACTGAATCACGCACTTCCCCGCAGTGCCACAGGCTGACTCTAGCCCACTTGGAATAGTCACGTTGAAATTTGTTTTCTGATCGTAGGTTGAGCCATCCGTCACATCTGGCCAATGATCCCATGTCTTGAGTGCCGCCACTACCGTATTTGTCGAGGTATCTACGACCGAGGCATTGGCATAGCCAGGCTTGTGACCAGCAACCAGGTTAATGTGGAAGGGAATAACGTCGTCGACGTTGAGTTCCATGACATTGCTTGTGTTGTCGTCGAATTGGTAGCCACGGCATAGGTATATATCGCATTCGGTGTCTGAATTTATGAGTGGCACAGAGTTTTCGATAGGTCCAGTGTTATCTAGGAGAATAAAGTATCAGTTAAAGATGGATTCTGCATTGAAGGTAAGTTATATTAACCGGACTCAAGTTTCGTAACAACAGCCGACCCGCAGGCTGATACATGGGCACTGCCAGTCTATTTTTTCATATGTCAGCAAAGTTCCGGCCCCCCATGAACACCAAGAGTAGCTTTGAGTATTACTGACCAGTCGGGGAGTTGGGGTGTCAATTCTTGCATGCCCCCACACTCCAACAACCGCTGACGAAAGGAGGATGATTGGAGTTGTTAGAAACATCTTTAAGCTTAAGTTTCCCTTCGCAATTCTGGGATTTATGAAATTTATTCTTACAGACGTACTACCTCTTGACCTTATATAAGTTCTACAAAAACTATTCTATATTACATTGTGAAAATCATGCTTCATACGTTCAGGTGATATGTTAACGGATTAAAGACAAAACAATTAATTATCCGGGGCGGTGGTTTATCCACAAATCGGAGCTCGTGCACAAGCCATCCCTCAACTCGTGATGTCAGTAGCACCACAACCGTTTCGCTGGCCGCTTCAACGCTCACAAATCTCCTGAAGGTGGCTGGCTGATTTCTCACACAAACATGTTGGAGTACGGTGATTCTGGGGTACGGGGACCACAGCCAAAATCGTATATGATTCTCCGGTAACCTGAGAGTCTCACTTGGCGCAGCCGGGCAACAGGGGTTCAAATATGCAGTATATAGACAAATATAAATCGATTGAATTACTACACTATCTAATGGGCTACGTAGAGTATTTGAGGGATTCTGGGGACCCCCAAAAACCCTCACAGAACTGGGCAACTGCTGCCCAATATGTGACGAGTCAGCTGCAGAACTGGGTCTGCAGCCAACTCAGCTCCTGTACGGGAGGCGGACCATTCCCAGAGCCTAATCCTCCCATATTCCCTTGACAGCTATCATACCTTCCAACACAGTTAATACTCCAACAACTAACATACAGCCATTACACATCCCCTCAAGCCACCAGAATCCACAGAATCTACTCTTCCTCCCGATCCAGAACCCTCGTCACAACCTCAAAAACCCCAAACATAATCGCCGACGCCGGCACCGCACGCATCAAATGCGGCGTCAGCCCTCCATACAGCGCTCTCACCCCCTCCTCACGCACCACCAACCGCGCGCACTGCACAACACCAGTGTATTTCAGTAGTCCCCCAACCGGCGCCTGTCTCAATCTCGTCCGCAGAACCTGTGCACGTTAGCAAAAGCACAAAGAGACAGAACATATCATCACTCTCGCATACCTCATGCGGATACGCCACCCCAACAGCGACGCTCTTCGACGCC
>JPJU01001890.1:0-14913 GCA_000750735.1 Pseudogymnoascus sp. VKM F-4246
GGAGAGGAGGGGGAGACTTACAAAGAAGCATAGATTCCCGAAACTCCAATCACCAATTCCAGCAACCCAGCTTGTTTCTTCTTCGGCGCCGCTACCGGTACACCAACAGCAGCTCCATTCGCCTTCACCGGCGTCCCAGCACTCCCACTATCCAAATTCCTCGACCTCTTCGACGGCGTCGCGCCATTGCGATCCGCGCTACTCGTGTACTCCGACGACTGCTCGCGACGGAGCGGAGTGGCCTGTTTGTGGCGCGCCATTGTGATAGCGGAGGGGAGGGGGTTTGTCGTATGCGGAATCTGTGGTCGGATTGAGGGATGAGGGGTGTGGGCGTGTTCAATTGGGGGAGGTGGTGGGATGCGTGGGTGGTTGATATATTTATTTCTACTCATGCCACATTGCGGTAACTGGAGAGGGCGGCCATGCCTGATTTGGCGGCTGGGAGGGCGGAGGGGAGGGGCAGAATAGGGAGGTGCCCCTGGGTGTGCTCCACAAAAATGGTCCGTTGCGGTAGGTATCGTGGATAATCACTTTGGAGGTATGGGGTTCTCCTATACTTCTCCTATACTTCTCCAAATGTTTATAGTTATTGTTGATGGATATATAATGAAGATATAGTGATGTGAGATAATACTCCCAGCTACCCCGCAACAAAACACCCAACACCTGTCAACATCACTCACACAATCTCAATCGCAACCCCTTCAAATCTGTAAACATCATACTCATATTTGCCTATCCAGACAGGGAATTAAAAAAAGACACATCCCATCGCTCCTCCAACGCCCAGGAAATACAAAATGCATGTTTCAATCGTAACCCCCCACCCCCACACACTCATTATGTTCTCACAGCCCATACCCCAGCTTCCCGAACAAGCTATCCATCGCAACCCACTGCCGTCCACACTTATCCAGATACCTCTCTACCACGCCCTTCAGCGTATCAAACCTCACCCTATTATGTTCACCCAGCGCCAACACTTGATCTGCGAAATAGTTAGCAAAGTCCACAAACGCTGTCCCGCGGAATATCTCACCTCTATCAGTCCCCCCACACTTCTCCTTCGCCTTCTCAACATCAAACAAGCTCGAGAAGTAAAGCAGCTGATTATACATTGCCTTCTCCGAATACTCATATCCCATCTTCCCCAAACACCCCTGTCCCAGCCCCCTCGGCCCAAGACAGCGATGCCCATACACGCTCATCTGCCGCGTCCTCGCCCCACAAGCCTGGTCATCGCACACCAACCATCCCTCATAGTACTTCGCCGTCTCCTGGCGAATCTGATGCTCCAACTGCGCCACGACCGCGAGATTCCGCAGCGTCGCGCCGCAGCGGCAGGTGATTCCGTTGGGCGAGCAGCTCTCGAGGCTGCCGAGGAGTCCCTCAAAGCCGAACGAGCCTTTGCAAACTCTGCAGCTGAGTTGCAATCTCGCTGCATCCTTGAAGCGGACTTCATCCGCGATCTGCGACTCTAGGGGATGGATCTCTGCCTCGGCGTTGCCGCTCGAGACGTTATTGTTGATGCTGTACTTGCGCACGTCGAGGCCAAGGCAATCGGCGAGGCGCATGGAATCAGTGCCTGAGATGTTGGCACAGAGACGCTCGACGGGCGGGAAGATTTGCTTGTAGAGGTACCACTCCGCGTCTGGCTTGAGGTCCGAGTCGGCCTTCATGACGTCTGCGGGGGTGTGTGAGCGTTTCGCTGCGGGCTCGTTTGCGGATTTACCATCGCCAGTGACGATGTAGGCGATAACGTCGTCTTTGCGGACGGTCTTGCCGCGGGCGAGCTCGCGGAGGGCAACTTGGACTTGTGGCATTGTATCGGCGTTGGGGTAGTCCTTTGGATTCTTTCCGAGCTTGGTGTAGATGGTGTACTTCTGTGTGGGAATGACATCCTCTCTCATCTTGCCAGAGATCTCGCGGAGGTAGTCGTGGATGCGTGTTATGACAATCTCCGTCTCGTCGCCAGAGAGAATCTCATTCAGGAGCTTGGAGGAGACTTCCTTGGAGAGAGCACAGTATTCTCTGCGCTTCATGTCCAAACCCTTGATTTCCATCTTCTCCACAAACTTGCCATCCACCTCGAGAAGGTTGATAGCGGCATATTTCTTCTTGGCTTGAAGGAGAATGCGGCGGAATACGTTATCAATATCAATCTCAAGGAGCCTGTACCTGTCATTAACAGCGCGCTTGAACTCGTGGCCGACCTTGAAAGCGTCGGCGACGTTGTCCACATTTGCATTGATCATGACCGAATCTGTGTCTCCGTAGATGACCTGCAACGACTTGCTCTCTGCCAGCTCCTTGGTGCTGCGGAGAATCTCACGACCCTTGTAGGTCGTCAAGACAGCTAGAGGGCGGGCATAGAAGCGTGACTTGGTATATCCAAGACAACCGTACATGGAATTGGCTGTGAGCTTCAAGGCCAACTGCTTGATATCCCATGTTGCCAGCTGCTCAACGGTTGCGGACTTGTCCTTCATCAGACTCTTGACTTGGCGACGTCGACCAACGAGGGTCGCAATCAGCTTTGGAAGGATACCTTGGTCCTGATCTGTTGGAACTTCCGGCACCTTGTCTTCATCATCTGAAAGTGTCGTTCGGTCAACTGTGGTGAAGCAGATGTTGTACTCCTGGATGATACTAGGATAGAGAGAGTTGAAATCCATGACCAGCACAAATTTGTCGTAGAGCCCCTTTTCGGGCTCAAAGACTAGACCACCCTTATACTTGTCCTTCTTTTTCGCATCTCCGCCCTCCTCGTCCTGGTCTTGCTGTTCCATCTTGGGCCTGCCCTTGAATGGAGCCTTGTCAGGAACAATGTACTTGTTGCGATGGAATTCGTGCAGCAAAATATACTCGTTTCTCTCCGCGCGGGTACCAGTAAGTGTTCTTGCCCAAGAGTTTCCGGCCAGATTCGTGAGGACCTTTGTCAGCGGCAGCATCTGCACTTTCAGAGCCAGCGCAGCTATGAAATATGTGTCTGCCTCGCAGTGGCCGATATAGTCTACCAAGCCATCCTTGGTGCAGGCCCACGTCTTAAGCGCCACCTCATTGTCAACCTCTCTGCGGACGTTGTTGCCGCTGCTTAGATAGAGGTTGCACATTTCAGTGAGACTCCAGGACTGACACTTTGTCATTGTCGATTTACCAGCATCGTTGGCAAGATCGCAGAGCAAACGTCCAGATATTAACGAGCGTTCAGCGAAGAAGTTTCCTCCAATCTTACCCATAGAACCTGGCCAGTCACTGCGCCTAAACCTCCCAATCCTAGACCATCCAGGCGTCTTCCTAGTCTGAAGGCGGCTAAGCAAAATGCTGTAGTCCACACCTTCAAGCTGGTGGCCAAGAATAACATCAGGATCGACCCTATCAAGCTGCGCTAAGAAGAAACTGAGAATCTCTGGTTCTTGTCTGCACAGCTTCACCAGACCCCGGCTCTTCTTCTTGATGAGATCTTCAAATCCCAGTGGGAAAGAAGAGCCAACAGGGCGAATAATTGTGATGGTTCGGGAGGGGATCTGCTCCGCTGGTGTTGTGTCGCTAAGAGAGATGTTTTCGTAGATACGGGCGCTGATGGCCAAAATCTCTTGTTTGTTATCCTTGGCATTCAAGGTTGTCCTCATGGCAAGACTCATCAGGGTCAATGGAGGAGGCTCCATGCTGTCTGACTCCGTCAGAGGGGTAATGAGGTTAGGCGTGCTCACTTGAACTTCAAGCTTGCAGTGGGAGGCGTTGTTCAGGAAGGTGAAATCGGCATCTTCAATCTTCAACCAACATGGACCCATAACATTCTTCCATAATACGAACTGCTCGAATATTGAGGTGTTGGTGCCAAAAGTATGCGAGAAGGTATCGCCAGTCAGATCAATTGGCAGTGCAGGCTTATTGTAGGGATAAAGCAGCTTGAGATACTCGCCCTCTTTCGGAACATCTTCGAGTTCGAAGGCATACTTCCTTGAGCAAGGCTTGATCTTGTGCATGCCAACCTTCATCCGTGTCATAATCGAGTCAACTTCTTTGTAGACGTCCTCCATACCCACTTCCTCGGTGGTCTCCCTGCCATGCTTATACATGTTGTCCCGCGGAAGAAAGAATACCTTTCGAAGTATGTTATCTACTTTGAGAAAGCAGCTGACATATTCGCCGGTTTTCTTATTTTTGACCTTTCCGAAAAGGCAGAGACTGCCGTGCACTTCGGTATAGTCTGTCCAGAACATATTCAGACTTCCGTCTCCTTCAATTGCATCCTTGTAGTCCATCTTTCCGTAAGTCCTAGTGTCTGTCGGAGGGCTGCTGGAGATGACGTTCAGGCGCGAAGTGACATTGTTCCAGGCTGACGCATCTACCTCTTCAGGCGCCGGCCTTGTGGGAGAGGAACTTGCTGGAGTTGGGTATGGCTCGGGTTTCACGAGCTTCGGTACAGGCCTTGAACCGGACATGTTGACACTCGCAGCAGCAATGCCGTCGGCCTGGGCTACCTCCATAGCATCATAGTCATCCTCCTCTTCCGCTTTGATAGCTACTTGTGCTTTCCGCTCGACCGCTTTCTGAACGGGCGATGAGGGTGCTGGGTCGCTCATTGGTACGTCGTCGTCGTCCATCCCACCAATAAAGTTGCCATCATCGTCATCATGCGCAAGCGGGGCCTCGTCCAGCTTCACTCTCTTGGCCGATAAGTTTTTGGCACTTTGGATGGCTGGAGAAAGGGCTCTCGTCCGCCGAGCCAGTTGCTTCGGTGGGTGATGTGAAGCTCGGGGAAGAACGTTTGTGTCGACCTCGGCAAGGAGATCTCCCAAGAAATCGTCATCTGCTTGTGTTTTCACGGGCTATCCAACCATTAGCATCGAAGCCGGTCGCAAGGAAAAGGGGCGTTGAAGTTACCTTTGCTTTCGGTTGCGCCACTACAGGCCCCTTTGTGAAGTAATTGTTGATTCCTTTGTCCATATTCTCCCTTTTCGTCTTATCTTCTTCCCGTTTCCTCTTTGCTGCTTTCCCATTCTTTCCTTTAGGACGAGCATCCTCCTCGCTCTCGCTATCGTAACCCTGCCGCCTGTCCCAGTCTTCTCGGCCGTCGTCGGCGTAGCCCTCTCCATTGTCGTCGATGACAAAGTCGTCCTGGTTTAGGCGCTCACGGATAACCTTTTTATATCCATCTTCGTCCACTTCTTCGTATAGGTCCTCCTCTTGGTGCACTTCGTAAGTATCGAGGCGCTTCTTTCCCGACTCACGAAGAGCACGGAGCTCCGCAAGTTTTGACGTGCGTGCAGATTTCGACATGATGAGGCGTTAAACAGAGAAATGGAAATCTAAAATGGCATAGCGGTGCGATTTTTCAATTGTGCCCCTCCACACAATGGAGATAATGTTTTGAGAATGTGGTTGCACTTGGTGGGTGAGTTCGCGCGTCGAAGGCCCTGGGTATTAATCACGCGTAAAGAGCCACCAGGTACACGCGTTGAGCCCGCGTTTCGCGTTACCCCTGTATTGCGCCGAAATAATTATTCCGGCCCGATAAATTTACCACATCACGTGAAAACTTTGAGATGCCAAAAAGTTAGTTGAACCCTTCACGAACTTTGCGAAAGCTCCAACGATTCGGCCATGTTGAACTACCGGCCATACGTAAAGCGGTATGTGACAAATATCGCAGCAAAGTCTCGGAATTCAACATATCGGCTATGTGCGCCGGTTGCGAGGAGTTCAACTCCTCTGTCGCATCGGACCTTTGCCAACCAAGCCGAGTCCGCAGTTGAAGAGGGGAGGTCCGGAAGGCGAAATGGAGAGCCGCAGCAGAGGTTCAGGATAACCAGGGACTCGGAACCGTCCCAATCGACGTCGTTTTCAAAAGGGAACTCCTCTGGGAGAAACCGTTCTAGCAACGATGAGAACGCCATCATTGCGCCCGAGAGGCGGCGGTACGACATGAAATACCGGGATCCTCTCAAATTGGCGGACGATACGCTTGCGAAGCTTAAGAAGGATAGATTCGAAGAAGCGGAAGATTTAGTTCGAAAATCAAGCGCTGCGATCGATTGTACAGTTGGCTGGAACCATCTTATTGATTGGCAGTGCAAGAAGGGAAAGATAAACAGCGCCGTTAAGTCATACAACGAGATGAAGAAACGAGGCCAGACGCCTGATGCATACACATATACTCTCATATTCAGGGGCTTAGCACAGCAGGCGCATCAGCATCCATCTGCTGTTACTCACGCATTATCGATATACCATTCCATGGACGCCGAGAATGCCCCCGTCCAACCCAACATCATCCACACCAACTCTGTGCTAAAAGTATGCGCACAGGCGGGAGATATGGATGCGCTTTTTGGAATTGCTGCCAAATTGAGAGATAAAGGCATACGAGCTCCAAATAACCTCACATTCACCATCATTTTCAACGCTATCCGTGATAACGCTATCAAAAAACTCACAACCGAAATAAGCGCAGACGAGCTTCGGCCACTCCGGGACAAATCTGTGATGGACGCACGGCGAATGTGGGACGACATAGCGAGTCGCTGGCGACATGGTGATCTTTGGATCGATGAGGAACTTGTCTGCAGTTTGGGCAGAATTCTGCTGATGGGAGGTGAGAGGGACAGGGATGATATATTTGCCCTCCTCAGGCAGGCGATGAAGGTTCCACAGCTTGTTATACCACATGGAAGACGAGCCGAGGCGATAGAGAAGCCACACGAGAGCGAATCACTGGAAGAATGGGAGAACGTAAAACTTGACCAGGCCAAGGCAGATGCTGGCCCTTCTCTTGCCTCACACGGCCAATTTAAACGGATAGTTCCAGCGACTCGCAAAGACACATATGGCAGAGGACTAAGCTCTTTCCCCCGACCCGGCCGAAATACACTATCTCTAATCATGGTGGCCTTGCTGAAAGCTAAGCTGGGAACGCAGGCTGCATTATACTGGGAGATATTTACTTTGCATTATAACGTTACTCCGGACAGTGCGAATTTTCACGACTACCTTCGCATTCTACGACAAGCTCGTCTCAGTGATGAGGCTGTTGCTGTCCTTGAGAAGATGCCACATGATTTGCTCGAAAAGAAGACTTTCCGCCTTGCAATTGCAGCATGTGCGCGTGACAAGCAAAACCCAAATTCTTTCAGAAATGCGACCAAGGTCGTCGACTTAATGCAAGAAACCATGGATAGTATCGACCTTCCTACTCTCCACATCTATCTCGATACTGCGATTGGTTCCGACACGGACCGGAGCCGTTTCCTCGAGAGCAAAACTCGCCAGCTTTCCCCCGGGTCTATTCAGCAGATGAAGCAAGCCTTGATCGAGGCAGATCTTGGAGAATTGATTCCTTCCTTGGAAGCGAAGGCGCGGCCCGTTAAGAGTCTGGAGAGCCGAAAGCCTGACGATATTACGCTGGGCAAGTTCGAGAAGGGCAAGAGAATCGTAGCAGCCCTCGACAGGGTATCGCCCTCTATGCTCAATATCAAGGCCACCTTGACTTATGGCACCGCAAATGAAGGGAGGTCTCGGTCACGCAGAGACAACTTAAGTACAAACGCCTCTTACCAACAAGACGCCCTCAAACTAGCTCAGAGAATGATCAGCGCTTATGATAAGCTGATGGACGCTGGCATGGTTCCACGAGACGATTATCGAACTCTTACTGGGGAGCGCTCAAAGCTTACGGCCATTGTGACGAAGTTTAAGAACAAGTACGAGCCAGATGCTTGGAACAGATTTAAAGCCTCAAGCTTTAGGACTTGGAGCAAGCAGAGGCCAGAAATACCAGCCACAGAGAAAGTAGCAGATCAAGCTACAGAAAACGCAGTTGAGCAGACTACAGAAACGACTGGGGAGGAGGACCAAACGAAGTGAATGACAACCCGATAATTCCTGTCGTGGATCAATTCTTGTATAACTAAAGAGGGGCCAATTCCACCCTTTCAGAACCTGACCAAAAGGCCAAGTTCGGGTCAAATATGACTTGTACCAATACTATCTGTATCATAGCTACAACCAAGCCTGTGGTAGTCACAGCGAATAATGAAATTTAATAAGGTTGAAAAGGCTGCAGTTGCATGGTGAAACTCTAAACTGTCTCTCGGACAATGGCCATACTACGAATACAAATGAATGCCTATGGTAAAATACAGCTACCCTTAACCACCGTCTATGGCGCCCAGAAGTGGAGTATTCCGCCGTCTTTCTGGAGACGCAGTCCTAAAAATGCTGATTGACGAGAAAATTGCACGTTGTGCATATAGTAACAATAATCCGTGTGTGGTCGAGTTCGGTGATTCCCGGAAGTGAAAGTCGATGCGTGTCTATCCATAAAGCATAATGTCTCTCCAGTTCCTTTCCTCGTTCTCTTTTTCATCCTCTTCATCTGGTTTCCGTTTCTGGGGTGGTTCACCAGCTGGGCCATAATATATAGCCTCTGACTGACTGGCAGGTTGGTTCTGAACTTTCCTTCCCTGTCGTGTGAAATTGGCTCTCGCTCCTTGGAGTGGGGCCCTTCGTGGCGTTTTGAGGCACTCTGTGTCAATATTGCCTGCGGTGTTCTCGTTTCCAACTTGGGGATCAAAGGGGTTCTCAAACTCAAACTTTCCAAAACTAACTGTCTTCACGATTCTCGACGGTGCGCCACCATCCATGTCCCTGGTTGGTTCCAGAACAGGCGAATGGCATGGCGAGAAAGTTACTTTGTTTATAGCCTTTAAGGCTGCAATATCTTCTGCCGGCTTTGAAGAGCTGCCATGCGAACTTACGGGGAGAGCTTCTGTTGTCGTAGACTTTTCTCGGGAACCCAAATAAAGCTCGGCGAGTGTTGCATCTGTCTCTGCGTATCCACTGTCTCGGGATGACCCCCTAGACACTTCGCGAGTTCTAATAACATAATTGACCTCGTCTAGAGCATTTGGAGGGCTGTTACTCGAGGAGATTTCGAAGTTCAGCGCCATATGCCTCCTATACTCATCTCGCAGAGTCTCATATCTTGCAATATCTTCAACGTGCAAAAATGAAATATCCTCACTTCCATCTCTGTCCCGAGACCACGTTTTCCTCTGTGGTTTTATAATTGGGTCATAGTCGGAATTAAGTTTTCCATGCGCCCAGAGAAAATTCCGTGCTGCATCAACTGCTCGTTTTTGGCCATCCGCATTTTTGTCGGGGGCGTACTTGTCGATGAATTCAACGCCGAGATCTGCCCAAGTCTTTGTCTTCCCCACGCTGTAGTCCTTATCCAATGGCTCTGTTATAATTCCATCGTCTAACTCACCCCAGAAATGGCCTAGTTTGGGAGGGTTCGCGGGTTCTCGCAGTGGTGCTGTTAACGAGATCGGAACGGCCGTGGCTGGCGTTTTTTCTGGCTGTTTCAACTTGCTTATTTCATCCCCCTGATGACTATTCTCCGGTGTTCCAAAATAAAAGTTTAGCAGAGAGTTGTTGGATGGTGTGCTTGCTATGGAATTGGTCTCTTCGGACTGGGCTGTTGAAGGAGCAGGCGCATCTCCTTCACATTCTCCAATATCTGCGAGTGGGTGATTTCCACCACGACGGCTATCAGCATGACGGTTGAGGCTCAGTTCTTGGCCAAGGTTCGTGTCTTTAAAACGTCCGAATTGCATAGGGAGCCAGATGCATTCCAATTTATGATCCTTGGACTGCTCTTCAAGGCGTCCGAAGACGTAGCCTTTTGGCTGTGGATAAAAAGTGCTCGAGCCTCTGTCGAAGAGAATATAATTCGAATACTCTACACCACTTTGAAATAAACTTCCAATGGCGTCGCTCTTTGATGGGTATATTTCATTGTGCGCTTCGCCGAATTCCGTTTTGGGGAAATTGATATGGAATGGGCCCATAGAGCTATTCCTAGCCGTCGACCTCATTGCGCGCCGCTTTTTACTCGATGGCAATGGTTTCTTCTTTTTCGGAACAAGTAGTGGACTGGCCGATAGTGTTTCGCAAAGTGAGATCTCTGGAGATATATTAGGCCGTTCATTGCGTATGACGTTTTCTCTTGAGGATGTAGTCTCGGTCTGCTTCTGGCTGCCACAAAGTGCGAGTTTTTCATCGAGACAGGACTTCTCTTCCTACCAATTGTTAGCTATACAACCATATATTTTCGAATACTTCTCGGATTTAAGTTCCTAGGGCCTCTTCCTGGATATGTATGAAAATCTTGATAGTACTCACGCCAGCCTGATCATCTTGGGTGAACATTCCACATTCATGTCCAGTTAAATCAGTATTTACCCAACTGCCTCGAGGAACAGATCTTAATGCTGACGTTGCATTTGAGTGGCCGGAGGATCTACTTTGGCTGCAGCGCCTCTCAAAAATATTGAAGTTCTTCGACATTCTTGCGGCATTCTGATCAATTGATTCCGAAGCTCTTTGTGGATCATGTTCGGTATTCGAGGCCTGTTGAGGCCTGAGTCTAATCGATAGATCTTTATATCGGTGTTCTAATGACAGTGCACGCTGTGGAAAAAATGGATCGATATCGATTTTTGTTGGCATATGTGCACTTGCCAAAAGTTTATTATAATCCGTGCCACCCGAGTCCAGGTTCTCTTTGGTTCTGCATAGACTCTGAGATACTGTTCCAGCGTAAGAGCCGATCACACAAGATTTATTCTCGGAAACCAGAGATTTAGTTACTGGGCGACAATCAGAGACTGTTGGCTGTAATGGAATTGCGTAACTGCTAGAATCTCTGTCTGGCGAGGGTGTTTTTGATGAGCAAACTAGTTTTATTGGAGCGGTGTGCGGCTGAATAACAGCCTCTTCCTTTACCTTGTTACCTGGGGCTCGTGAACCTGGCGCGGTGCCTTGGTAATTATGTCGGGGGGCATAAATAGTGTTGACACAAACACCAGAGTCTGCGCGTGATACTTCCCTTACCGTTTCGTCCTTGTGGGGGGCTTTTCTGCGACCAGCTGTTGCATGAGATCCAGCTGGGTAGGTTTTCGGAGGATAAACACGATCTGCATCTTCAATGGATTGCATACTAGGATTGTTGGACGCCTGAAAGTTATCCCCGGTCCCGCTTCTTTTTCGCAGGAGATTTGGTTGCACAGTTCGGTCTGCTCTGGCTTTCATGGAGTTTCTCTTCCCAACTGTCCCAAAGAGGTTGTGGAGACTTTTGCGATGTCTTAGGAGTGATGAAGGTGCATCCTCATAATCTGGAAGGTTAGCTTTGTCATAGTCATTTTATGATATATGCTTACAGGCGTCTGGTTGATTCGGAGACTGCGATGCGCTGTGCCCTCCGGATCTTTGGGGGTTGGCGCCGAGGCCCGCACTGTTCCATGTCCCTCGCAGCGATCCAAAAAGATTCCAAGGTCCTGGTTTAGCATAGTTATCTTGGGAGCCAAGTATTGGTTCATCAGAAGATGTGTTGAGTGCCAATTTGAAGAAATCTTGCGCAAGTGAGAATACAGATTTGCTCCGATTGAGGCGCCTCGCGGGAGACGACGGGTCTCTCGTAGCTGGAGCGTCGTTCATTTTCCTGGTCCCTGGCGACATGCTGCCAGATATTTTTCTCATGGTATAGTTCAAGGGATAGCTCCACAAAAGGTAAGTTATGTCCCAATATCGAGCCTCAATTTCGGCTTTCGAGCTGCAACGTCAGTCTCCCAGGCCTGTGTCTAAGAGACTGGATAATAAGAGTCGGCTTGAAGGCAGGCAAGAAATAATAGAAAGATAATTTTATCAGCGGTTCCCAGAAACAAAATAGTGACTAGTTTCCAGCCTAGAAATATCCAAAACCTTCGTCGATAATGTAAACAAAAGATTCTCACGTTCCTGGAACGAACTGATAATATGAGAATAGCCAACAAGGGAAGGAGCGCTCAGCCTCGCTTACCTAATCCGAATTATTAGGAAAGTGCTTCGCGCTCCCCCCGAACCTGACCACAACGCGCCTTCCTCGATACCTGCCATACCCATCCCTAAACACTTCCTCCAAGTCGCATCCAGCCTTGGCATACTTACGTAGTCAGAGGGTGTTTATTTGAAGCGGTAAGTCAAACTAACGTCGCAGGTTGCCATGGCAGGACCCAAGGTCGCCGTGGACTTCGACAAGATCATCCAGACTGGTATGTTGGCACCCCATATTGGCTATTGACTCCAATCTTATGGTATACTATCCAGATCGTACAAGACGTAAGAACGAAGCACTTGCAGATGACATCTTCAACCGCGGTCGTCGCCAAAGTGCCCCTGGCGCAGTCCCCCGTAAGCCAGGAACTGGTCCTTCTCTTGCCAGCAGAGTCGGCATTAGCAAGGTGAGTGATATAATCTGTTACTGTTCGCTATTATTGCAGCTTGTGAAGAGTTGGGGTGCTGACTGTTGAATCTAGGAACGGTCCCGCTCCATCACACCGAAACCCATAGGCTCCGCGAAGTTTCCCAAGAGAACAGTTCCAGCAGGCAATGTCAACTCAGACTGGACTCACGATCTCCACGGCGTCAACAACCCTAGTCCACTTGCTCCATCATCCCTGAAGAACAAGAGCCTGAAACCCGGCCGCAATGCTCAGTTTCGCACCCTGCTCGGCAACTCGGCGTCGTCACCCAACTTGAACGCCCAGTTCAATGTGCTTCCAAAGGCCGGTGGTGCTGGCTTGTCTATCCGCGGTATTGCAGGTCCAACCACAGTTCAAGCACAGAACTTTGCACCCGGAACAACTGCAGCAGACATCGAGAGCGCAATGACACCAATTGGAGGTAAAATCCTCAAGTGCATTGTCGTTGCGACCAGGCCGAACGTAATCGCCGAGATCGTATTTGAACACAGAGAGGGTGCCAACGCCATCATTGACACTTTCCATAACCAGACTGTGAGTGCAAATGGCTTTGCCTAACAAAGGAATGCCACTAATTAATGACATACAGGCCGACGGGCGTGTCCTCAACCTCTTCATCAAGCCCGATGTTGCCCCCACTCCTAAATCCGCCGCGCCCGCTGCCGCCCCTACTGGTCCTGCCATTCCGGTTGGCCCTCGGGCGGATCGCAACAACGCTAGGTCTACACGCCCTGGCGAAGCCGATCGCTACAATCAGCGCAACCGTGATAGCAGAAACGACGTTGTGGACGGCTCATACGGATTCGGAGACGATCGCATGGACACAGATGAGTACGATGCGAAGCCGCTGTACAGCGACACCATGGTTGGCGGAAGGGGTTACAACAGCCGAGGCGGTGGACGTGGTGGAGCGAGAGGCCGCGGATATAGATGAACGTCTCACCCTAGCTTCTATCACTCCGGCGAAAGCTAGTTGCGTAAGACTTACGGTCCCTTTGAGGACATCGGACACGGTATACGGTGTTTCGGTTTTCATGTGTTCCATGATTAGAGCAGCACATCGACACATCGCCTGGCCTAATAAGGAATATTCTAGCTCTGAAATAGCCATTTGACAGCACGTATGAAGTGGAGTTTGGTGCTATATATGGTTTATACCAGAGGGGTATTCATTCCATGGCTCAGATGGCGGGTGCATACGGCGTTTAGATGATGCAAAACTGTATAATACAATAGGCAGATACCAAGAACTATAACAAGATTCCATCCTTATCATGCATGCTGGGATATTCACAGTGCCCATAGCAAGCAAAAGGAACATGGACACGTGCAGATGAATGCTCATATTATTATAATCATCCATCACCCGCCATGGTCTAAACAACGTGATCCCCATAGTATACAGTCCCTAAAATGCCTGTCCCATAGAATGTGAAATTGACCCCCTATTACCCACCAAGACTCCCAGCTCCAGTGGCTGCCGGTCTCGCAAGACTCTGGCGGTCATGCACGCCATAAAAATACAATGTATTCCCAACGCCAGTATGCGCACAGGAACTCCAGTGCCATGAACACAAGCACAAACGCAAACCTAACAATCCTACCACGTATGGCAGGTCTTCAACACACTTTCCCACAACAACTATTCGCACCAAGGCGCACTGATGTGGGAGTTCGACGGCAGGAGCAAAAGACGAGGAGGCGTCCCAGAGAAGGCTGCACTTCAAGACCCCTCTGGAGCAACCCAGACGCCCAAAACAACCGTCATAACCCCCACAAGCGCTAGTCAAATGACCACACAGCTACTACTCCTATTCGGCCTACACGATTCATTAGCCTCGAGACACCTACCTACCACGGGGAAAATACTCACTCCGGCACCCTCTCTATCCTCTCCACCCACGCCGCACAAATCTTTAGCCGCTCCCTCACACTCGTCGTCCGCAATAATGCATATTTATCGCTTTCCGGCAGAGGCAGCACACTCGCGAACCACCACGGGAACTGCGCCGGACTAGTCGGACACTCTCCGTACACCCGCAGCGTGCGTGCGTGCATCCACGGCGCAGAGGCAGCGCGCATGCGGCGTACGAACGCTGTGCACAGAGCCATGAGGTCCTGTGTCGAGAGGGCGGCATATGGGTTCACATCCGCATCCACATCCGCTTCTTCTTCCGTGTTTGCATCCTCATTCTCACCGGCGTCTGGAACTGCAACTGCAACTGCATTTCTGGTGGTTTCGGCGATCTCAAGGGCTTCTTCGTCCGCTAGAGGGATATCCTCAACGCGCTCCACGTTGCCAACGAGATAGCCGTCTCGGACGCCATGGCGGAGGACGCGGAAGAGCGACATGCCGACTGCTTCGATGAGGCTGCGGCCGTCGGGGAGAACTTGTGCGCTGACGATGTGGAGAAGTGTGCCGTATTCGAAGAAAGGAGGTGTGGCGTCAAGGCCAGGCTGAGATATCTCGTCGGGGTTGTGGAGGAGCATGCCGAAGCGGCGGTCGGAGTCGAGGACGCGGCGCATCATGAGTCGGTATCGGGGTTCGAAGACGTGGAGGAAAGCAGGCATGGTGGGGAAGGCAATGGTGCAGACGAAAAGGGGG
>JPJU01001895.1:0-37428 GCA_000750735.1 Pseudogymnoascus sp. VKM F-4246
CCCCACACCCCCCGCCCGTTCGCCAGCAACGAATGCCTCGCTCCTCCCCTCCCTCCCCTGGCTAATCACTTGTACGGGGACTCTGAGGGAAAGCACAAACGGCATTGTTACCCCTGGAGGGTGCACCACGAGCTCAAGGAGGAGCGTATACAAGCGCGAGACGAAGCAGGAGTGGAATGTCGGGATCCACGTTTTTGATGGCGCGAGGGCAAGACGGAGAGTGATTGTAGTCGTGTAGTAGGGTTTCATCTCGCCTAATTCATCCTCGTCTTCATTAGCAGAAGCGGCGGATACCGAGACATTTAGACCCATGGAGGCAGCTAAAGGAGTCGACGAAGACCTAGGCGAAGGAGAGGGGGAAAGCGACTCCGCACTTGAATACCCAGAGTCCCCCCTCGCATATTTCGGTGCGGGAACAACACGCCACAGAGGCGCTGCTACGGCGGGCCCGTCCTGGGCCGCGAGCTCGACGCATGCCTTAAATGTCCTGCTGTGGCTATCGTACGGACTACCCAGCTCCTGATCGGGGATTCTGCTCGCGGGGTTAATTGAGTGAACCGTTGTCGCACGGATCCAAGCCGAGAGCGCGCCTAGTCGGGGCGGCTCGCAGGAGGGGTCCGTGGGATCGAAGTGTAGGGTTAAGGTTAGGTCGGTGGGGGAAGAAGGCACGAGAGGGCCGCATATGCGCGGGGGAGGCAAGGAGAAGGCTCGTGGTTGCGAAGCCGTTAGCGTGATCGTGCCTAGATTCCCTCCAAACATGCCTTTCCGCATGGTTTTACTTTTAGAGAGCAGATACTGACTCTCTTTCAGCACTAGTAGTGGGGGCGCCTCCTCACTAGCGGGGAGAACGTGGAATCTCCTTGTCGCTTGGGCAAGGGTTTTCGAGGGTTTGTTGGTAGGAGAGGGCCCGAGGAGTTTAGCGTGGATAGAATAGGAGACGTTTGCTAGCTCAAAAGCGAGATCGTCGCGGGGCAGCAAGAAGGAACCGAGGGAGGCGGGGAGTTGGGTGTGTGCTTCTGGGACGGAGGCTGAGGAGTGCTCATGGCGGCACGCGTAGGGGAGGAGTCGCGCGGGAACGACAAAATGGAAGGGGATAGATAGGGGGCAGCCGGGGTTGAAGAGATAGGTGTCGTTGCTGCTGGAAGGTGAGGGGTATGCAGAGCGGGGGATAGGCATGGCCATGCGCAAGAAGGTGTGGGTTACGTGTGGCTCGTCGATGATGGGGCCGGTGTGATCCGTGTGCGCAGTACGGGTGGTGCCGAAAAGGGAGACTTCAATGTGGGAGAAGAGGGTTCGTGTGAGGGTAGAGATGGTGACATGGCCGCGGATGTCGTCGTAGGTAGTGTAGGTATGAATGGGGCGATAACCTTTGGCGCTGTGGTTGTCACCCGAGAGGGAGATATCGACTGTTTGGAGTGTGGGAGGGGTGAGGTGGCCCATGGTGGTGGTCGTGATGTTGAAGGTGGTGTTGGATGAACTCAGTTTGGTCTATCAGATCAAAAGTGTCCAGCGCCCTTCTAACGTGAGGCTGTGTGAGCAGTGATCTGGAATATCACTCTAGTCAGAGCCAGACAACATGTGTGGACAACGTGTGAATATAGCGTGTATCGACCGTGTCTAGGTGAAAGAGATAGGCATGTCGGCGCAACAAATAGTTTTGTTAACAGGTGAAACTTTTGACCTCACATACAGCGCAAGACGTCTTATATACGTCAATGATAGTCCCCGTAGAGCGCAGGCCGATATTAGTTACATGAGAGGAATGAGATGCAGACTGCGAGGCCGAGCCAGCAGACATCCACTTCCACAGTACCATTTTGAGCTCTATCACTATACTGTACATCGCCGGCCCCTCGTCGTGGTGGCAAAGCGGCGCAGGACGAGTTCCAATATTCGGATATTGACGTTGTCCGAATATTGGAACTCGACGTTACTGTGGCGTAAGGCGTAGCAGGGGGAATCGAAAGTGGTGTGGTTCATCTGGTCCAGGCCAGTCCAAGGGTTTAGCGATCTAGGGTGGCCTAATGCGCATGCCCCACCCAACAAACAACCCCCATCACACCATCCCCGCACTCGTAGCCATCCCGCTCAAAACTATCAGAAAGTGCGGAGATGGTCCGGTTCCGCAAAGTCATTTTCCTCTAACGAAATCAATTCGCAGTCAGATAAGCTTTTTCATGACATCATTTAATGTATACTAAAGTCTAATGAGCAAACGGGCGGCTGCCCTCGACTCCTCTCGCCCTTTTTCCTCATGAGGTGAAAGGCGGGAGTTCGCAGGGGAGAGGGAATGGAAAATATAGAGGCCAGAATGGGATAAAGAGGGAGTAGATACTAGCACAATATATTTTTATCAGTTGCTACTAGATTTCTACTGTGATGGATCAATATTCAACCCACCGTTCTCAGAATTTCCCTGTACACTGCCCACTACAGTTCTATCTCCGTGCCACCTAGCGCCCGCCCTCCCCTGCTCCTACGCCTCTAAACCGATTCTAATGCTCCATGAGCCTCTTATCACCACACTATCTGCAAGGCGACAACAGCAGTCTCTTCAATTCACATATCTCGCCTCTCAACTTTTCAATCTCTAGCCCTTTCGACAAATTATCCTCTTGGAGGACCATCATTTTCTTTGCATCCTCCACCCTCTGCATCCTCACCTTCATCCGGCACCTATATGCCGCCTCTTTATTTCTCTTTAAGAATGCCTCCCGTTTAGTAGCATCATTCTCAATAGTTGTCTTCTTCGACGGTAGCTGCGATTTTGTCCGCTTCTTGACTTTCCCCTTGCCACCCTTAAGTGGTTTCACATTTTCCTCGCTCTTAGCCGATGCCGCAGCAGTAGCATTAATACTACTAGTAGTGATGACTGCTACTTCTTTCCCCTTTCTTGACTGCCGCAGCGTCGCCGGCGTAGTTTTCGTGCTCTCGCTCTCGCATAGTTGTGGTTGAAGGTCCTTCGGCGAATTGACCGGTGTGATTTGTCCATTGTTAATCACCGTGTGGTGGTTGGCTGGTTCAAAGCCTGAGGTGAAGATTGCGGGGCAGTTAGAACGAGTCGTAGCTGGTGGTGAGGCTGATGAGTTTGGCGCTGTGCTAGCTAAGTGGTTGTCTAATAGCATAGCAGAGTATTCCAATTGTGAGATTTTTACATTGGGAGTTGTAAATAGCTGACCAGCAGCCTGGGAAGATAACAGGTGCCCAGAGAAGAGGTTGGAGAGATCGTCATGAAGGTCGGGGGATTTATTACTGCTGACACTGCTAATACTGCTGATACTGCTGATACTGCTGATGTCTCCCAGGGAACCCCTGGTAGTAGTATCGTCAAGGTGGATATCAGGTTCAGTTTGGTAGCTCATTTGTGGGTCGAAGAGGCACGAGAGATCGCTGAAGTCGGTAACGGTGTAGTCGACGCAGAAACCTGGGTATGAGAAGTAAGGCATTTCGGAGTCTGAGAGATTGAAATTGTTGTCGAACATGGTCAATGAATCCTCCATCTTTGCTTGCAATGCATATGATGTGTGATTTGAGATATTGGAATGAACTCATGCCTTGAGCAATTTACTAGACTGATATTTACATGTAAAATTAAGCGTATTCCCACATGCCTCTGGCCAATACTACTACCTGGTAGTATTACCGAATGGAGGCATCTAGACATATGATGTGTATTCCATCCTATAGTTTTTTTAGGCTTGTGTTACTTTGATCTCTATTAACATCATGTGATTTGTAGCGTCTAGAACAGGCCTTATTCCTTACATGTATGTGATTGGACAATCCGCACTTATCGCACGGGCCATGCCATGTGGTCGGCCCAATATTTGGGTTGGTAGGGGTCTAGATGCGACGGATCAACTAACCCGCCACCTACTATTGTCTAAATGCATGAATACTTATAGTGGTCTCACCATCACATTTGCAGTGTACACGTGGTTACTAGAGCTAGACCTGGCCATTGCGATAAGGACCAATTCCACTGTTGTTTATCACACCACCGTGGGCTGATCGAGAATGACAATCAGAGATGTACAAACTATTGAAGTTTTCTGGTTGCCCGAAGAATCACCTTGACCGTCCTGCGGTCTGAAATAGACAGACGCCACATCACATTCCAGAGAACGAAGTTGTGTTCAACTTATATATATAGTTGTCTCGATATCCTATTAGAGTAACTTATAGAACAGACAAACAAAATGGACTCCTCTACTCAGAACACATCCGTTAACGAGGCCGACCTTGAAAACTTGTACCATGTCGTTTTGACGACTTCTCACATCCAAAAGGATCCCAACAGTGAGATCGAAAAGATCCGTATTGCTGGAACATATCGCACGCCAGAGGCCGCCAGAGCTGCAGCGCACAGCTGTCTATTTGATTCCGGTTACGAGCGAGGGTGGTTTTCTCAATATGAGGTCGACCCTGCGGCCCTAGAAAGCTATAGCAAGCATCAAAGCATGGGTCTGGTGGTCTTCGCTGTGGCATCCGATGGAACAACCTTCTGCGTTTCCATTAGCACCACTCCTAACATTGGCCACTTGACGACCGATAACGATGACGGCCGAATTGCGACCGATCTCTACTATGTAGTGCAAACGAATATCAAGTATGCAAACGGCGATGAAGGGCAAGATCGCGATGTCAATATCGAGGGTATATTTATGAAATACGATAAGGCGCAAGCCTTTGCACACAGAGTGCTGTTATCCGAAGACGATGGAATCACCAAGGGGAGTTTCGCAGAATACGATGAGGCAGGTGATGACGAAAGAGACTGTGGATTTGGCGAGAATGTTATTATACATGCCGTGGGTACTAGTGGGGAAAACTATCTGATAAGTGTTATCAAAGGTCAGACGGCTGAGAGTATCAAATTTGCAGAAGCCGCAGTACGGATCTCTTGACCGCTGGGAATTCAAGAGTAATCTAGTGGCTAAATAGGATTTAATTATCGGTTATCTTCACGTTTGAAATGAAAAGGAACTTGCCTTCACTTTATCGTCAAAAGTAGCCATATCGATAAGCCACTAGGCAGTGACAGAGCTATGTGTGAATAGCGAAGAGCTGTTCTGAGGCATATCTATTGGATTAATTGATATTTAACGTGAGGGGAAATATTGCAGTGACGAACAGATGGCATGGTGATTCCCCCCCCCCCCAAAAAATAGGCGCCCTGGCGAAGACAGTTTTGTTATGTATGAAGCTTGTCTGGATAAATTTCTTTGGTTATGCTACCACAACCTCCTTCTCGTATACTCTAATATATGATAAATTCCGTTCCATTCCGGCCTATGGTCCGTCTGCCTTCCACTTCTACGCTTCGTGCGCCTCCGGGTATATGTCTAGACCCGAAATGAATACCTGGCTTCCCCAACGTCTCTCTATTTGAATGTAACCATAAGAAATCGGATACTAAGAGCAACCATAAATTATAATTTACTGTCCCGAGCGCCTATTCCCCCATATATCTAGCTTACAGCATCACACACTCTCTCCTGCAACCCGAGTTTCCTTTACTCCCTCCATCTCTTTTTCAGCAGCCTCACTCTTCAACCTCTGTAGCTCTAATTCTCTCTCGACCTTCCACGCCCCACTTGCCAACCCGACTTCCGACAAACTCATCCCCGCCTTTCTCAACCTCTCAACCTGAAGCCCAGCCTCAGCTTCATCATCACGCTCCACTTGGCTCATCTCAGGGCCTATGAACAGCATGATCACGTCGTATGCCCACACCGCTCCCATGAAGATCCCAATAACCTTTGCGTAATCAAAGCGATTTGATTCCGTTGCGCTAGGGGGGAGTGGAAACTTCTCCCCAATAGTGGCTTGGATTGTGGCTGACGCCGAGGAGGCGAGGTTGCCAAGTTGGTATGTTAGACCAACAAGGAGGGAACGTAAGGAAGGTGGGGAGAGCTCCATTAGATGGATTGCAACAGGACCTGTGACAAGGTAAGTATTGGGTTCACGTGGTAGGGTACGAAATTGGATAGGAACAAGACATACCCCAGATACCGAGCACGAAGAACTGCTCGAAGAAGGCACCCGCGGCTAAGGGCATACTTTTTGGGAAAATATAGGCGGGCAGGATGGCACCGCCAAAGACAGCAGCTGTCATCATAGTCAACCGGCGACCGGCGAAAGTGCTAATGTAGCCAATACATGTGGCGCCGATGGCGGCACCAATCTGGCCTACAACGGTGATGACTGTGACCTCTTGTGTAGTCATACCTAGTTGCGAAGTGAGGAAGGTGGGATAGAAGTCCTGACTGCCGTGGGTTGTCGCGTTGAGGCCTGTCATTAGGATAACCATATAGGTGATTAGAACCCACTAGAGCAAGAAATTATTAGAGGATGAAAATTCTATGGCGAAAGAGGGGTCCTACATTCTGCATAAGCGCGACCTTGGCTTCCTGGGTATAAGTATAGAGAGCGGAGCACTGCGATACACTTCCACTAGGGTCAGTGTTCTGCTTGTGTTTGGAATCGCGCTCGGCCTTGATAATCTGGAAGGCGTTCGTCTCTGGCGCCCAATAACGAAAGGCCATGATTAGAATGGGCGGGCCGGCGCCAAACCAGAACAAACTTCGCCATCCGTTCGGCGTTGTAGGAACAAGCGCAAGGCAAAAGACGGCGGCAAGGAGGTAGCCAATAGCGTAAGCAGACAGGAAAAGTCCTGACAGGACACCGCGAGCGTCGTAGGGGAGATCTTCCAGTGCCGTTGCTGCTGCAGGGCCGACCAGTCCTAGATATATTAATGCTGGTCTAGGCTGGAATAGAGACTAAATGCGTACCTCCCATGACTATGCCATAAATAGCACGGATTGCTATAAACTGCTGAACATTTTGGCAGAAGCCAGATCCTAGTTCGAGGACAACAAACAAGCCTAGGCTAATCATCATGGGCCACTTCCGGCCATAGCGGTCGGACAAACCTCCACATACTAGAGCGCCAACTGATCGTAGCATCAAGGTTACAGTCTTGGGTAGCAACAGTCAGAAATATCAATGCTGCTTGGGAAGTAAACATACAATTCCCCAAGAGACCTCCGCTTTGGAGACTCCGAAGTCTTTTGCGATATCAGTGATAGTCAGTGAGACGGTGAAGAAGTCGAACGCATCCCAGATCCAGCTTATGAAACCAACGAGGAACATTATCCACTGGTGAGAATTAAGTTCGCGGAGAACAGAGATTGGATTCCTGAGTTTGGTCATTGGTGGGCGTAAGCTCATCGGGCGCGATATAATGTAGCGTTTTATCTGACTAGGGGAGCTGTTGCTGATATTAGCATATGTAGTGCTATACATAGTGGTGGTAGCATACTAGAACCAACCCGCGGCCATGTGATTCCTCATAGTGGCGGTAATTTGTGTCTGTCGCTTGGAGCAGGTAGTGCAGATATTTAATTTTGCTACCGTAGAAAGACAACAGTAAGTGACTATTTTGGGGCCTGAAGCCCTCTATATACGCCACAGAATTCTAATCATCCTGAAGTCTCACCAGTGAGTCGGGCCTAAGTGTGCAAAGCCAGGCTGAGTTCTCCGACTGAGACGCTTGCTCAAACCCTTGATTATTACACGGGCCGATTGTTATATCTCTGCTCTGCATATCTGCGAAAGGTGCAATATTTGCAATATTTGGACTGATATCAAACATCTAGAACAGGCTTTATTCTTTACACGTATGTGACTAGACAAGTCAAAAAACGCATGGACGGTGTGCTAAAAGGGTATATGGTCTAATGGACTAAGATCAATCAGCCAGGGTGACAGGTGGCGAGTGTGGCGTGATCTAGAATTTAGACAGTCCAACCCACACCACTAGACCAACCGAGGATGGTCTAGAGCGCGGGACTGGCCTGATACCATCACTCCACCTACGGTACGTACTATACTATTGTACTATGTGTACCGAACATGCCTATACCAACATGACCGGCTGACTAGAAAAGTAGTTCATAGAATAGACCTTCGAATACCATTCCATTATCTTCATTATTTCTCCTCTCCATATTTTCCATCCTTCTCGGCCAACGTGCATCTCGGGACGGATTCTGTACGATGGAAACCTCCACGGGCCTTGGTGATGAGGCTACGGACTACGGTCTTGTTACCTTGGAAGAGGATATGGTTGGTGTTTCTCCTGTCACCCTTCGGTGTCGTCACTTACGAGAAGTAGAATATCGCGTTATTCTCAAACACTAGCCGTGGTTCCACATCGTCGAGAACACGGTCAACGTATACTTCTTCATCGGATTACAGCCAGCGGCTTCCCTCTTCCGCCACGTCCGTCGACTCGACGACAAAGTTAGATGGTAGAGTTTCAACTACTGCGTGGCATCCGTTCCCAAGAGATACGACCCCTGAAATAACACCTCCGTCACTGTTTGATTGGAACGATTGGAACAATTGGGAGTATTGGACACAATGGGATGGGGACAACGATCTGCTAAGATCACCAATCCACCTAGCCACCGATGATGGAACGGCTTACCCCGAGGCCTTTCCTCACTCGGCAACAGTCGAAAGTATAATGCCGATTGATCGTAATCCCAGTGATGGAGGATCACCGCTCGGTCGCACCCATATGCCTCTCCGTGAGAGCCTGGTGCCACCTGCAGACTCCATCTCGCAATGGGCAGAAGAATATCCGAACTCGGACTCCCTATGGGAACTCCAACCCTGTACGATGACGGACAATTACCTAAATTCCCAATTCGCACAATCATCTCAATCCAGTCCGCTACACAGCAGTGATCTCACTGAACAGAGTCTATTTTCCATAAGCAGTGATGACTGGGCCCCGTCAACAACACCGCCTAAATCGAGTCATGATCTACCAAACAACAAGCGGAAGCCTTCAGTCAGCGATGATGATGCTGGTTCAGCTTCTGTAGGTCGCAAACGTTTGCCGAGAGCGAAAGCAGCTCATAATATCATTGAAAGGAGGTACCGGACGAACCTCAACGATAAGATTGATGCACTTTGCAATAGGTTACCAAAGCTGGCCAAGTATAAAATCAATCATCGGGGTAGCGGGCATAACGAGGACGAAGATGAGAACATCAGCAATGATCATGGATCGAAGGGGCAGAAAATCAATAAAGCTGTGGTCTTATCAGAAGCAGCTGACTACATCAAAGAGCTAGAGGAACGTATTAAGAAACATAACGACCAAATGGCGACAATGCAGATACGACTCGATGTCTTTAAGGCGCTAGCGGCTACAAAATCACCAGAAATAGATACTTGCCGACGACAAGAGCCACTACAGCGGAGAGGAATAAGTATGAATACAGCAAATCCACAATACCAAGAGAATACTACGACGACCAATCAGGCTTCCCTACCTAGTCGTGATATGAGCCCTGCCGGTAGACAGAATACCATCCGTGGTGGATACATGAGCAGGTTAATGGTAGGTTCATTAGCTGGTCTCATGCTCATGCAAGGTTTGGGTGAAAATGAGCAAGCCTACGATGGGCCTCCAGCTCGCGGTCTTTTCAGTTTGCCAACTGAATACATTGGACGGTTAAGGGACATCGTGTGGTCACTGGGTCTTTCGAATGCTACCGAACCTGCTTTGTTACTCCGAAGCTTCCACACCTTATTCAAAGTCCTCCTGTTATTCAGTGCCGTCATTTATATTATCTCTCCGTCATTCTTTGACTCGAAGCAAAAGGAGGAAAAAAAGGCTATGCCATACGTCGCACCTAAGTCAGCTCTGCCACTAGGATCACCAGTCGAAGTTCGACGCAACGCCTGGCTTACTGCCACTCAGACGGTCTGGGTTCCACGAAGTAGCCTTCTGCAACAACTCGCAGCCCTGCTGTTGAATTCCCTGAACCTAGGGATCCGCAAAGTTGTTGGACGCCACGGATACGCAGTGTTGACTGGTGTAAGTGAAGACCAGGAAGTGGCACGAATTAGGGCATGGGAAATCGCAATTGATGCGCAGCTTACTGGCGGCGACGCTGAGATCAATTTGAGTCGGCTAGCATTAACGATTCTAGCTTCCGAAACACTTCCCGCAACGCCGTATCGACTTATGCTCAAAGCCCTCCACATTCATATCCTTCTGTGGGAGCTTTCTAATAGCAAGCTTCGCGGACGGTACTTGTACAGGAACTTTGCTATGAAGTTTGCAAGATTTCAGTGGTTGAAAGCGAGGAAGCTCCAGAACCGAATAAACTTATTACGGCCGTTAAACGACCTATCCAGGTCGGACGCGTTGCCAGATTATTTAGCTAATTTACTAGATCTCGACATTGACACCGTCATGCAGCACAGAGTGTTGCAACGGGCATACAATCTTGCTTGGGGTATGCCGACAGACGACAAGGTATCCGATCGCATTGATGGCATGAACACAGTCGTTAATGACGCTGCTATAGGTTCTCCGTTAGACGCTCTTTCTGCGTGGTGCTCATGTGTTAAACTTCATAAAGCGCTAGTCAACTTTCTCGGGTCGAGAACTGGCCTTGCGGACAGCAATTCTGACTTCCAACGCGATCTTGATCTCGCCCTAAAACTTTCCCCGACTGGGTCCTTAGTTCAAATCTACAGTGTTGTTGCTTGCGCGGTACTATCAAACGAGCATCGGGGCGCTAATATCGCTGCCGCTCTTCAAGTTATACCGCAGCTGTCAAAATCCGACACTGACATTCCAACAAAGGTTGATGCTATTTCATCCCATTCTATAAAGTCACAGACTCATCCTGAGCTTCGCCTAGCTTTGCAATATGCCATGGCTGTTGCGCTTCTGAAGCGTGCGCAATATAAGAAAGAAGCAATCGCCTTGGTCAGAAACATTCACCTGTATGACAATGATTTTGGCCTCCTTGGTTTCACGGCTGCATACAACTGGTTAGACACAGCGTTTCCGGATAGTGCTCTCGCAAATGAGACTAGGGGGGCATTAGAGAACGTTGCAAGTGCTCTGAAGCTGTGGATGAGCGGGACGCAGGGTAGGAACAGTGGACTCGGCAAGAATGTCAAATGTGGAATAGCGATGCTATCTGTTGAGGTGTTGAGTTGGTTGGTCGGGATGAGGGACGCACGTTGCTAAATGACCAGGGCTACAGAGTCTCATGCATACATGTTAGCTTATTGCCGCTGGATTATTCACGTCCGGAGTCCGCGAGGCGTGGGAGTACCTTCTTCGTTGATGTGACTGCCGTAAATAATAATACTGATAATGCCAACCCTGTTGGGAAACCGGGCTGAGCTCTGAACGATTCCGGGTTATTGTCCCGAAAAAGCTGATAAACCTCACAGTAGGGCTAGCTCTCCCATAGTACTCCCTAGGGTTAATGGGGGTTTCGGGATTTATAGCAGACTCATCAAAGCCTAGAAACCACTGCATAGTCCCATTTTAATAGATGGGATACTTAATTGATTACTGTGGTCCTGCGCTATACACTAGCTTGTGTTTTGCTAGAAGGGATATTTTAGGTCACCGGAGAAATACACCTGACGCCGCCGTATCCTTCCAATAAAAACGACTATGTCATCTAGTCACGTGCTTAACCATCCCCTTCATGAGCCGACGATGGGCCGTATTAGACAACATGCAATTCAATTACGATGATATGGTATCTACTTTATGCTCTACGAAGGTAAGTGTGTCATTTTATCGGTCAACACCACCTCTTCCCCATCGTTGGTGACTGCATCTTGTTTCTTACTGTCGTGCAAACAGAACTCGAACCCGCCCATAATTTACGATGATCACCCAGTTTGCAGGTGGATGTCCCATCTCGGGATGGTCATGGCACAGCACGCACTCGCGACTATCGTCGTTACAGTGTCAATTGGCACATATTTATCGTTGCCGATCCTGTATCCCCACCAACCGCCGTTCTCCTCGATATACCCACATCTCCCCGGCCATGCGTGGACGTCAATTCTGCCATTTCCAGGTGGATATGATTTGATTCCAGATATCTCGATCAAGCAGCTTTGGATTCAAGGCAGCTGGATTAAGGCTTTGGAGCGGGAGACACTCCTCGAGGCTATCGACATTCAAGAGGCGCTCCTGGGACCAAATTCGAACTGGGCCACGACACTGTTACACCATAAGGGTACTTGTGGTATCCCCGGAGAACCTGCCAAGCGCAGTGAGTTGGAATCCGATGCAGCACTTTCCTTCATCCACTCGCCTCTTCTATACTGGAATGATTTAGCAGCAATCGAATCGACAGACTCCATCCTGGCTGCAATCAACGGCGCTACAAACCGAAAATCCCCTGCAAATATCACCTTGACACCGGCGTCGGTCTTATTGGGACCGGTGTGGTCGGGCCATAGACTTGTTGCAGCCGACGCACTAATTCTAAGTCTCTTCTACAAGGCGGGATCCCGGGCTGGAAAGATATGGGATGAGCGGGTGGAGGCATTAACGCAAGCTGGCGAGGGCAGATGGGACATATATCTGGAAGATGATGCTGGGACAGGAAGCAAACTCTTACAGTATCAGTCTCGCCCGGTTAGTGCTCAAGATGAAGCCATCTTTTTTGGCGCCTATGTTCTGGTGGCACTTCTCGTCCTCCTAGGCTTAAAAAACCTAAATTCGTTGAAAAGCAAGGTCGGTTTATTGGTAGCGATTGCTGTGAAGGTTCGTATTACCTTTTCTAAACGCATACAATTCTTATTAGTGTTACAGGAATGTTTTTCATTATGCTGCAGCGTTGTAGTTGCAACATATTTCAACCTCGACATTTCCAATATCCCTCTAGAGGCATATCCGTTTATCACTCTTGTAGGAGCATTAGATAACATGTGAGAGCTTCTTTGCTACTGTGTACACGCTGTTTCTAACACGCAGCTAGATTTCGACTCATTCATGGAGTGGAAAGAACGCCTCTTCTAGATCGACCTGAACTCCGATTATCTAAAGCACTTGGATCCGTAGGTCATTTATTGCTTATGGCAGTAGTGCAGAATGTTTTCGTTCTTTTGATCTTATCAGAGCTTCTCCCACCGGTCTTAACCGATTTCTGTTATTTTGCTGCGCTTTCTCTAGTAATTGACATGCTCTTCTTTTGGTCATTCTTCCTGGCAATATTAGCTATCAATTTGCGGGACTATGGAATACAATATTCGTTCGAGAATTTCGGTCGGAATCTTGAGGGCACCGAGGACGTCAATGGAGTTGCTATCCATGGATTCAATCCCCAGCAACGAAGAGACACTTCTTGGCGATTATGGCAGGCTATGTTATATTTCCCAAGAGTCAAGACATCAGTTGCCATTCTATTGTATATTTCCATGCTGGCTTGGCATTTCACCCCATTTGACTTCAACCAAGAGTTTGCGTCTGCTCCTAGCCAAGATAGAACCCAGAGAACACGAGACCACTCTAGTCGACTCAATACGGTATTAGGACAGACAACAGACTCAAGGAGTTGGCTCGAAATTCAGGACCACAACACGATGAATGAAATATACCTCTTAGCTGATGCTCCATTACAGGGCGTTGTTGCCAGAATCTACAGCCCCTTGATTGTTGTGCCAAAATTCACGAATAGAAACATGTCGTTACAGTCGAAGATATCCAAGTCGTTCCCAATGAACAATTACACGCCCACCCAGTTCTGGTTATATATTTTTGCTCTCTGTTCCCTATTGACATTTGTTGTCTCAAATTACTCGTCCTATTCCAAAAAGAATGAGGAAGAAACACGAATCCAAAAACCCGACAGTCTCTGTTCTGTCCGCTACCTCCCTCATGGTCACACCTTAGACGTTTACATACTATCTGCATCTACCAAGCCTTATCTAGCATCGATAGGATTCGACCATGAGATTAGGGTTTGGGGTTTGAAGTTAAAGAATATCACCAGCCATCTCACCGCTTCCTCAGAGCTAGAAAGTCTATGGCCGGCAGCTTCTGTTGCAATTGACGACAAGGGTGAGTGGCTTGCTATTTGCTCTAAGGTTGGCGAGGTAGGCCTTTGGGATATCAAGCGCCAAACTTTACGAATCATAAGTGATAGCCTTCACGTTCATATAGTCCTGTGCTTCTTCATCCCAGGATTTCTCCCTAGTTGTCAACACCCAACGTTTTTAATGGTTGGCGCAAATAGCAATTTAGTCGAGGTTGAAGGCAAGGCGGAAGATATTATATTGCACCAAATCTGCGCTGGGAAAATACGATCATCACACCTCACCTCCCACCGACATGATCCACTCAGGCTCATCTCGGTAACTGAGGATGACGATGTATATCTTACCGTTAAACGAGAAAATGGCTGGATGTCTCAGGCTCTCCATATCCCGTTCACTAATTTGCAACAGCCCGCGCGGTTGCGCTTCACTGTTATTCCTGATCTGAAAATGGTTGGGTTGGCGTCTAACGTGGACACCTCAAAATTATATCTAATTGACTTTCTGTCAGGTTAGTGGAAACCCCTTTGCCATCTTCATCGCTAACAAAAATCGCTTAGCACAGCTTCTCCGATTTATGCCTTTCAACCGAAGCCATTTATCTATAGTACATTGAGAGCTATCCACTCCCCACCGCAGCAGTGTCTCTCTTGTGGAGCAGTAGCTCTTGCATCATTCTCGATCGCATATAATGAAGTTCAGGATGGACGATTCACAATGATCACTCTGTCTGAGGAGCCAAATCCACGTAAAAGAATAGGATTGTTTTGTCTCCGTGCGGAAAGAGACGCTAGGGAGAGGAGATGTGTCGGGTTTCACGGTAGCACAGAAAATTCTTACTCCATGTCACAAGCAGGGGCATGGGAAGCCACTGCAGCCAATGGCGTAGCTGGAGTAAGACGAGCGGCGCCAAATATCCAGGCCGTGCGTGCGGGGATACGAAATGGCATACTATTCAGAAGAGGTGAGAAAAGGGCTCGGAAAGAGCCTAAGCAAGATGAGGAAGGATGGGAAGCCTGGACGATGACCGCGAGGGGGGCAATTAACACCCACCTACTCCAGGTCGAGGTATTCGCGAGTAGGGTTGGCCCGGTAAAACCAATTGGAAGAAACGCAGTTGCTGTGGGGTTAGCGGAAGATATAGTCCTGGTACAATTTGGGGACCAGATTCATGATAATGACGATGGCCATAGCATGGTTGTGAGAAGATTGCCACATGCAAGATCGGCAGGCAGATATAAGTCTAGTTAATGGTATCATAAATAGCTTTAAGCAATACTTTAATTACTAAGCGGGTAGTTCTAGGCAGCAAGATCGTCACGAGCCACTTGTATATTGACGGCCAGGGGACCCTCCACAATCTTAGACAATCAAGAACTAATTGTGGGCGGTCCCAAAAATTCCCTGTGTTTTACGTGTAAGAATAAAGATTCAAAGCTTTTTGTGAGTTCAGTAGCAGAGTATTTGGATACGCACTCTATGCTACTAATCTAGGATCTAAGCTCCTGATATCTGCACTGGTTGCCTCACCATCAAAGATGATTTCACTAATGAGCTTTCCGGTTGCTGGCGCATTGTGGATGCCCCAGCAGCTATGTCCCGCCGCCAGTAACAACCCTGGAACCCCCGTCTCCCCGATCAGCGGCCCTCCTGAGCCACCTACATTCATCACAGGCAGATAACAAGCGCGGCGACTAGTGACGACGCCATTTCCGAGCTCATCAGATATGCTCACAACGGCATCAACGATGCTTTGACAGTCCTGTCTAGAGACCTCCACCGCGTCGGTGTTTGCTGGTAGAGGAACGGCGTTATCGCCCGAGCCGCAGACATACACCTCGTTATTTGGTCGCGAGTATATCTCAGGGCACATGACCTTCGTGATCTCTCGCGGCACCGCTGGATCTCCCTGCTCCGCTCCATCGCCATCCGCGTCCTCCGGGGTCAAGGAGATCTCTGTAAAGAGACAGTACGCTGAGACAGGTTTCGTGGGCCGGATAGTGACGCTGTGCGCTCGCAAAGAGGAGATGGGGGCGGAAGGAAATAGAATCGGCGTCCATGGCCCTGCCGCAATGACAACAATAGTGGCTAGTATCGAACGAGATTCAGATGTTGCTTTGTCGATGTAGCTCACCGAATGTACTCTCTTCTCACGAGTCGCACTCCCTGGTATGAAATGTCCAGCTTCCTTGTTCGCCACATACCTTTCACTCGATGATTGCGGATCATCCGGAGCATAACCTATAGCATCCACCGAGCCTAAAACAACTTTGGCACCGCCTTCCTCCGCGAGCCTTGCCATCGCCATGGTGAACTGGAATGGGTTTACCTGGGCCGTGGCATTCGTTGTGGATATATCCTCGTAGCTCTTGATGGACTTAGCATTGATCCAATCTAAATCATCTGGAAAGTCTTTGGCTGGTATATCCCTGTTTTCCTCCTTAATGTGTTTCCTCTTACCCAGCGAAAACCACGTAGCAAGCTGGGTCCACGATGTAGCTGCCTGCGATGTAGGTAATTTTTGGTCCTTCGCGGTCAGCTTGCCGCAGCTGATGCGCCTGTAGCCCCATTGCTGTACGCCGTCGTGCGCCTCAGCAAGCTGGCTGTGTAGGTCGAAGCTTAATGGTACAATAGAGGCGGGATATGCCCACTGGGCAAGTAATCCTCCGGCTTTGCCTGATGCTCCGCCACCAATTCGTGTTGCTTCGAGCAGAGTTATGGAGTGACGTGAGGGATCAAAGGACGGGTGTTTAGTGAGATAGTAGGCCGTTGTGCAGCCGATGATGCCACCCCCTATAGATGATCACTATCAGCTAGGTATGTGCAGACTAGTAATCGTATATTGCCTACCCACAATCACAATATCCTGCTTTCCATCCGCCATGGCTAGAGAGGAAGACGTTCAGTCCAAAAGCTGGCTCAATGTCGGTAATGTCGCTCGTGGCGTGAATGTAGGTTGTGGCGTAAATGTAGGTTGTGGCGTAAATGTAGGTTGTGGCGTAAATATACGCTGTGGCGTGACGCTTCGTAATAGACCATCAGCAAATATTTCTTATGCCTGGTGTGCTATTTTGGCTTGGTTTCGTTGAGTCTTGGAATTCCGAAAGCAATAAGAGTAGACTCTTGAGCGCCAAGGGGTTACAGCACGTGCTTTGGGAAATGGGAATGTAAATCTAGCAGGGCCCCAATAGTAACCCTAGGTACCGGATTATCCATGGCCATCTAAAGTCACGGTGCATCGCGTGCATCGCGTCTTAATACAAGACCTACTTCGTGTGTGTCGACGTGGCCACCATTAGGAAGCTAAGGGGAATAACCGGATTACTGTGAGGTATCAAAAACATGAGGGCAGCGACGCTTACCCGCTAGTCCAAATGGCACTGTCCTGAGTGTTAATCCACTTCACGCTTGAGATCAGTGAATTAGTAGTTAGGTGGGTGACTACAGCGAATACCCACTGTTGTATGTTTTTGCCATTTCTTTTGACCCTCTAAAGTGGTTTTTACTTCTCTAATGAGCTGTATGTGCGGAACTGTTTTTTTAAAAAACAACTTTTCACCTACAATCACCATTTGTACGCCGCGCTTCACTGTCAGTGTTGTGTCTCGGATCCAGTCTTCTCAACTATGTCCCGATAGACTGATTTACAAGACAAGAATGCTCTGAACTTTTCCGTATTATTTTGCATCTCGGTCACTGCCGAGTCACACCGCCGATTCAGGTAGTGAAACTATAAGGGTGTACGATTACGCTCGTACTACACCTCACTGAGCCAAAAAGACTACAGTATTCTAGCTCGCCCGGAATAGGCGTAACACGCTGCAACGGTCAGCGAAGCGTACCACCCCGTTACAGAAACAATCTGCTTAAGTAGCTAGCTGACATGTCTAACTTTATAAGACAGACTTCCTCGTGAACCCTAGCATCAGGCTTTTTGTAAGACAGGGCCTGCAAATCTTTGTCGCTTTGACTCCAATTTGCTAACAAGTTTTATTTTATTTGCCTATAGGTGGAAAGACTGTGCCCACCTGGCTCTCACCGGCGCTACGCATTGGTTTATGAGGGCAGCTGAAGTAGAACAGACAGCAGGTGAGACATAAACTAACCCTACAGCATTCCTATCGATTAGACACCTGTGATACACGGTAGATCTCACGAGAAAGAAATGCTGAGGCAAATATGAAAACTGCCCTAGCATCGTGTCTTGCGACTCGGCAGCAGCTGCAGCTCATGTTGTGTCTAGGGGCAGCTCAAAGGTATAAAGCCCCTTAATCAGCCTGATCACAAAATGGAGCCATTGCCTTCCATCGACACTTTGCTTTTCACATCACTACGTTTCCTCTCTACACAACAACATAACATGAAGATTGCAACTATTCTTCTCACCACTCTCGCTGGATCGGGTCTGGCCCATGCAGCAGCAACGGCCCTTAAAGGAGACAGCCTAGACAAACGACAACTGTGTGCGATCCCCAACGTTGGCTGCTACAACGAGCACGACTGCTGTGGTGGCCTCAAATGCGATTTCAGCGACAGCTGCTGCTATTCCGATGAGATAAAGTGTGGCTGTTGCCGCAAATAGGTGGATATATCGACGGCAAAGTCGGGAAGAGGGCAGTCGTTGTATGGAGTTCTCTTGACGGAGTTTAAGCTCGGCCGACTGTCATCGGGTTATAAGATAAATCAAAACAAGGAAAAAATGCCACTTCGCCAGGTCTACTTCTCCCGCTCCCCGTGAATATTGAATTGTGTAGGTTCGAAAAAGGTGGACATGTACGAATGTCGGGGAATGTGATTGCTTAAGATCGGTGGATTAGTAGTTGGATGGGTGACCACCACCGAATACCCAATGTTGTATGTTTTTGCATTTTTTTAACCTTCAAGTAAAATAGCTTTTTATTCAATTAAATGCAACGAAGCGCGCCGCCTCGGTCTCGTCCTGCGCACAGTACTTGACGGTCCACTCCCACAAATCATCCCACTTCTTCTCGTCGTAGCTCGCGGAGCTGGATTTGATCTCCTTCTCACCCTCAAAGTACTTGCCCGAGACTCCAGCCAGTTTATCTGAAATGGCGCATCGGGCAAGCAAGGCGCCGGACTCGCTCGGTTTGTGGATATTCGGAGTGAACAATACTCTGAGAACCGGCGTCATCTTGGGCATGACCTTGTGCCAAGCAAAGCGAAAGACGGGGCCGTACTCGCGCGCCAGTCCCGAACCCGGCATGAGACCCGGATCGAATGCGTTGACGGTTAGTCCGCGCTCTGCGACTCGCTCGTGGAGACGCTGGTGCAATGTATATGTCCACATGATGTTGGCGAGCTTGCTGTTTGTATAATGCTGGGTGCCCACCTCCTCGGAAATGGAAGGTGGAGGGTGAGCTAGTTGCTCGGCCGATACGTAGTGCATCCGGCAAGCCGCTCTTCATCATGATAACCCAGGTTGATGGTACCGCCAGTTATAATGGCGGAACGAGTAGGTGCCGCCATGTTGAGGGTAGTGAAAGCCTAAATCCCTAAAGCAAGAACCGGTTCAATTTACATGAAAGAACCTAAAAGAGGCGTATATCGATTTATGGGCGGATGTCTAATGGCTAAGTAAGAAGATTGTCTAGATGGAATGTGAAAGACCAGAGAGCTCAGAGAATACATATGGAAGCTTAGTAGTAGCTAAGCTTCCATATGTAAGTGTAACGCGTCTCTATGGCATATATAGCAGAGTCTCGGATGTAACGTAGACCCCGACTACCCGATGGCCCATAGGATTGTTGGTTTCTCGAGGGTTACCCTCCTATCTCCCTCATTCTTGGGGCAACCACCAAGCGTCTGTAGGTACGTATAACGCGGACATGGTATCTATCACGAGAGTCTCGGACGTGAGGTAGACGCCGAGTACCCAATGGCGACAGGCTGCTGTGGGGGAACTGACGGGATTGTCAGTTTTGACTCCATTAGCGCCTAACGCCGCACTAAAACAACCCGTGGTTTCCCCCCTAGTCAGCTTCTAGCTAGCTACATAGCCAAATTAATCCTTGATAGGCACTCACCTAATCTAGAACCATCAGACTGCAACGTCTAATCGCAGATAAGATAACACACCACAACTACCAGATGCCTCCTGTTACAGAGATCTGTTTTGTAGAAGAGACTCCTGGGAGGGCAAGAGGGGGAGGGACTGAGAGTGTGGTCCGTAGCCACGTTGCTCGTTTCCGCTACCGGCGCCGGAGAGATGCCGATGTGCAAGCGTTCAAAAAGAGTAGGGACGAGGTCGAGGATCTTATAGTGCGGGAGAAAACTACGATACCAGGGGGTAGGCCGGTGCGGGCATCTATACAGCCGCCACTATCGTACCAAGATAACTGTGGGTGACATGACGTCTGTGACCAAATTTTGGAAGAACCTATTAACATCCCACAGTGATTCCTTACACGTTCCTCTCTGCTACAGGACCTGTGTTGATGCTCCCTCGCACCTCTGCACTATTTTCTCGGCTGGCATCACGCGATCCGAACAGCCCTGTTCTGTTCCCCCGCCAGTCAATCTGGATGCCCAAAGCTGCCCTTCCCGAGCAATCCAAGATTGAGAGCACAGTCCTCAGCATGGAGCTCGTTGACTGGATTAGCAACACGCCCAGCTGCTTCCAATTCCGTCTCGAGACCATCAAATGGATCCAGGACCGCCTGTCGGACTCGGAGCTGGCTATCAAAGATGATACCCTCGCTGCTATAATTACGCTTACTATGTGGGAAGTCAGTTTATGCCCTAACCCATGCGACTCTTTGGTACTAATGATGACACAGTCGTATAGAGCCCAACTTCAGCCTTCGGATATTGTAGCTCATATGAACGGCCTAGAGCGAGTGGTCGACCTGCGTGGGGGGCTAGACTCAATGCCTCCAGTCCAGGCCGACAAAATAGCACTGTAATCACTCCCCAATAGTAACACACGTGGCCCTAAAGCTAACAAAATACAAGGTTCGACTATATCATTGCAGCCATAACCCTCCAGCAGCCGCGATTCCCCGTCCGCTGTCGAGCTGACCCGCCAACCTCACCTTCCAAGGCGTGCCGTTATAATTCCCCTCTTTTTGGTTCCCTCCCATTTTCCTCTTTTATCAAGAATACCGGCGCCGATACCCAGATCTGCACGCTCCTTGACGCGCTCCGGGGCCTCACCAACGCCACTCTCAGCGATATTCAGTTGCACGAGCTCCACATCGATGTCGGGGCCCCGAGCACTACGGAATTAATCTACAAGGCTCTTTACGCCGCAGGGCAGATCTACGCTGCTGCCTTATTCTCGTCATCATTTTTTACCTCCTCGTTATCCCTGCCTTGGCTACATATCCTCAGTGCCAACATGGACCGCACGATTTGCGAGCCATTCTGGCGCGAAAATCCAGGTGTGAGGCTGTGGGCACTACTGGTGGGCGGCGCGGCTTCTGTCGTGAGGGCAGAGAGAGGTTTCTTTATGATGTACTTAGCACGGGTAAGCTTGTTTCAGGGGTTGGAGAATGAGATGACCTTCAGGAGGTGGTGCACGTTATTTTCTGGGAAGACATTGGAATACGGGAACGAACGTCTATGAACTAAGTTGTGTAATGGCTCATTTATGTAATTGCTATCGTCTATTACTGCAACGCCTCCTGCTAAAACAAATATCTAGTTAAACCGCCAAATTCTTCCCCCTCACCCTCAAAATGTAGTAGCGGAAGACTGCGTGCCGAGTGATTTGATCTCAAAATCCACCATTTCTGGGAGGTACTCCTCAATCTTGCGGGCGCTAGGCTTCCATCCTAGAGCTCTGATGCGATCGCCTTTGCTGCGGCAGTTCCCTCCCCAGAGCAGCGGCGCCCATGGATGCACGGCAACGGCGTCTTCAACGCTCAGCTTCTCTACTTCCGCGGACTTAATCGCGCCTTTCTGGTGCGCGATCTGAGCAAGCTCGGCCACAATATCTTTCCACCTGTGTTCGGCAGACTCGACGAAGTAGTAGCCCTCCTTGGCCCAGGAAGACTTGCCGCCGTTTGGCTTGAGGGCCTCCTCGGCGAGCACGTTATACGCCTCGGCGAGGTCGGTGACATGGACGTTGTCCCAGATGTTGTTGCCCTCGAGCACAGTGAAGGCCTTGCCGCGCTTGATGATGGCCTCGGTCAGGAAAGGAATCTGCAGGCTGCGGGTCTTAATAGGCCCACGGCCGACACCGTAGATGGTAACAGGCGAGACGATGGCCGTGGGAATGCCGTGCTCGAGGCCAGCGGCGGTGACGGAGGCGTCGATGTCGGCGTGCACGTGCGTGGAGTCGAAAGACGTGATTGCGGCGAGGTCAGTGGTGTCGTGGTAGATCTTGGGGCTGGGGTTTCCGAAGCCGTTCGTCACGTCGTGCAGGATTCCTGACCCGGAGACATGAATGTAGTGGCCCTTTTTACCCTGAGCCATGCCCGCAATGATGGATCGGCCAACAGCTATGTGGTCTGCAGAAGCAGTTTCTACAGGGATCTTGTTAGTTACGGATGTGCTGATTTATGACCTCTGCAACTTACGGAGAACGACATCTGCGCGTTTGCCCTGCTCGAAGAGTACGTCATGCGAGTCGAGATCACCGATGACTGTCTCGGATGATGGAAATCGGGCTTTGACAATCTTGGCCTGCTCGTCGTTACGGACGAGAAAGACCAGGTTGTACTCCGGGTGCTTTTCAGCAAACGTGACGGCAATCTCGCCCCCGATGTACCCAGTGACACCGGTTATGAAGATAGTAGGCGCCATTTTTAATATGTTAAGCTGGTGCTTGATGAAGGGTGAAGCGAGAAGTGGAGAAGTGGGAGGAAAGCTGGCTGGAGTTTGCGATTGAGAGGCTGTGATGTGATTGTGATGGTGAATTGAAGGTGCTGAGAAATGAATTACAGGCGCGACGAAGCCTTACTTATATACCAGAAGGAGCATCCTATATCTCTCCATACCTACCTATTGTATTCCTGTTGTATTTCTAAGCTGGATCTATTTCTCGCGGCCTCGCAACGATGACTATACGAATTTGTACAAGTTGATTATAACTTCACGGCCATTTGTAATATTTATGGGGACTTTTAGCTTTCTGGCGATGGTCAGTGCTCAATGCCAAGACTTACAATACCTGTAAGTAGCATAGCGGGCATAGCGACAGGCCCCGCTTTTGTGGACAGGGGTTGTACCGTAGAAATAGAAGTTCTTTTGTAAGGTTTTGGAATATGGGGCGAGGCGAGGCGAGGCGAGGCCCCCTCCCATCTGTCATTGCTCTCTGGCTAGTGAATAATTAGGCAAGCTCCAAGGTCGATATGTGAACAAAGACTGCGGGTGAGATTGGCATTGGAATTAGGGCCGTGCCCGCAGAGCTGGAAGAGACCGAAGCAGGAGAAGAGGACGGAAAAAGAAACGAAAAAGAGGATTGGATTCCATTCTTGTCTCGAGCTATCATGCCTCATACAAGTCACATAAGTCCACTGCGTATTTTCAGTGTGAGAACCTAAATGCAGGCTGCAATTACTCCAAACGTAAGGGAACAGGCCCCCTCTCATACTTGCTCCATGCGTGAATAAACAAACCCTATATGATAGATCGCAGCAACCTGCACTGCCCTTGCATAGCTTACATCCTTACGCCATATCAAAGAGCCACGGCCAATCCTCCAATAACTCTGGCGGCAGTTGAAACTGCTGACTAGTCTCATCTAGACCACTGATTCCACCAGGCATATCCTTGAAATTATATGTCTCTGTCGGCATTTGAATCTGCATGAAGTCCTGCCTATTCCCTAACTGTCCTGTACTTTGATAATTGGAAGGAATGTCGTATCCTACTTGCTGAACACCTCTCCGAGATTGTCGTTGCTCCTCTTGAAATATGTCAACATGTTCACGTAGATTTGAATGCGGCATGTTCGGAACACATGACGGGAGTGCTGATGGGGATTGTGCGAAATTTTGTTGCTGCTGTGCTGCCATATAGTCGTCAATCCGGGTTACTTGTGACCGGAGACGCTGCGTTGCGCCAGAGGTTCGCGTCATGCCTATCTCTAGGCTGGCCAGGAGGTCGGCCATCGAAAGTCTAATGAGGTATACAATGAGCCATGTTTAGCCTTGATTGAGATGGAAGATGCTTACAATACGGTCCTAGCCTGCAAATAGGAAGATTTTGAAAGTGGGCCTTCCATGACAGAACCCAAGATGGAACCGATACCTGCCAAATGATAAAGCTTACAACTGTTAGCGATACCCCCCAAAGTTTCAGAGTCAAACGTACTAATGGTGACGAAATTGCCCTCAGGAAGAAAACTGGCACTTGGGCGAATCCATCAAGCAGTTCGCGGGCAATGGCACACTTTTGGTCTACCGTTGCTTCTTCTGCTGTAAACAACACCATCCTGACGAGCTTTATAAACGTAAGTACTAAGTCATTGCTTGTTGATGTGGATGACTTACTTGCAGTGTTGCAGCGATATTCGCCGCCTGGAAGCCCAGCCTGCGTTCTCCTGTGTCAGATGTCACAGACTGTACTTCCTTGAATCTATCTGGTAATTGCTGGTGCATCCACATAACTTTATCCAGAACTGTAGATTGCGATGGCGCGACCCTATTGAACATATTATTGGGAGAGAAATGTGCTTTTGTTCGTGGTCGGGGGCGATGAAAGCCGTCCATGGCATGTTCAAGAATTACGTAAAGATCTGTGGTGAAGTTCCAACCATGAAGCCAGGATGAGGTGTCAATGGCCGGCCCTAACCTTACTTCAACTCCTCCACGCGGAGATCTTTGCGGTAATAAGTTTGAAAAATCCTCGTCAGAGAAGCGTTCGTCATCCACTTCACTTGGATATAACACTCGACATTGTGATTGTCGACAGCGGGTAATTCCAACCCATACAAGAGAAGAATAGACCTCTAATGTGTACATTGACCAAAACTTATAGGACTATTAGCAATTTTTAACAGGAAAGTAAGATGTCATTTACCAGTCTTCTTCTCTCCTCAATCTCGACAATGCTGATATCTTTTGGCCAATTTTTCTCGTCGTGCAAACCATCTATGGCTGCCAAAGTATGATAAAGACCAAGATACTGATGCATATCATTAATATTCCCATTTTGAATCCCGAGAAGTGATAGCAGGGCACACATCCGCATCCAATCAATGCCTTCCATCGCACTGAGGTTGAGATGCGGAGTGACATCTCTCGCAGCTGAGTAGAACGATTCTGAAGAGGGATGGCGGAAATGGGACGGCTTCCATTGACCCGGAAGAAGTGCCCCATCTCGAGCCCGAGCAGATGCAAGAGCACAGATAGCCATAACGACAGCGAATAGTCCTCGATCAGAAAGGTACCTTCTCTTAGTAATCTTTTGGAGAAAAGTTGGACGGTGAAAGAAGGGAAATCTGAAAAGATTAACTCTCTAGTCCTTAGATTAATGTTTCAAGACAAAGCATAATAGAGTATAGGCAGATGAATCCATGACCTACATTGGATAAACCACCTCGAAGTAGACACTGACGAGATCTTGAATTATATTAGGGTTGTCTAACACCATGTCTCTGTACTCTGTCGCTAATGGGAATGTAACCAACGTCTCCGCAGTTCCCTTGCCCCTTTCGCCGTGGGAGTACGCTTCATCATCATGAACCTGACTGTTCATCATCTGTAGGAGTAGATTTGCATGTTCTCCGGATGGAGACCCATCTTCGTCCACTTGTGCCTGTCGTTGCCGCTTACCTCCTCGCTTTCTCGCCGGCCTCTCAAAGGTACACACGATATCAAAATCTAGACAGTTTTGACATCGGTTATCGTCTTGACTCTGTTTACATCGGATGCTCCGTCTGTGGCAAAAATCGCATGCTCTTGTGACCCGCCTTAGCTTCCTCGGCCGAGCTACATCAAAGGGAGATCTTGATGGCGTTGCATTTAATGTCTCTGTACTAGCGACGTTCATTGAATCCAGGACTATAAACTCCGAGGCAGAAGCTTGCTGTGTTCAGAGGTCGTACCTGCGATGATTGTGCAATCGAAGGGTTCATTTATAGCTGTGGTAACGATATTCCCCTGTCGTCCGTCCTCCCGTCTAAGACTTGTCCCGGAACTATTTTCCGTTTTGCTTCTAGCGCGGTTTGCCCCGCATATCGGATGCATAAGATGCAACCCGGAGGCATGGTTCTAAGAGCTGGGATAGATGCCATTATGTTGATGTATATGTATATAATTTACGTTTATAATTGAATAAATAATTTAAACAAGGTAACTACTAAATTATACAGAATACGAAACAGTCACCTAACATCTCGTCACCACTTGTTATCGAAAACCTTCCCCTCAACGTAGTTGACCAGCTCCTTTACAGGGCTGAGATGATCCGCCTTACCACCAAAGAGAATTCCCTTCCTCATGACCTCTCTATAATTCTTGCCGGGAGACACCTTCCCTAAAACATACTCCTGTCTTGTCTCGACTCTCGTCGGAACCGGGATTGAGCGTCCAACAACAGCTTCCATAGCCTGCCATGCAAAGGTGATTGCTTCCTTTGCACTCCCTGGAATACCAGCATCATCTAACATCATGATCTTGGTATTTGGATAATTTTCCTGGATGAACGCTGCGATATTTGGGTTGTATGCGCCTCCGCCGCACATGAAAATCTCGTCGATGTTTTGCGATGGCGCATAACGTTGGTAGTGATCAACGATAGCCTGTGCAGTAACTCTAGTAATTGACGCCACCACGTCGTTCGGCGACAGCCCCTTCTGCTCTGCCTTTTTAATAAATTCGAAGGCGAGTGTGTCTCGAAAAACTTCACGCCCCGTGGTTTTCGGCGGCTCTAGACCAAAGTATTTGTGCTTCATAAAGTCTTCCACGAGTTCCTGATCCACTTGTCCAGCCATGCCCATCTTTCCATCTCTGTCATATTCCTGCTCACCATTTGTGTAGTGACGTACTACGGCATCAATGAAAACGTTCCCAGGACCCGTATCAAAGTCGTAACAAGCGTCTACGCCACCTTGGTGATCCGGTGGAATGAAGCAAACATTAGCAATGCCGCCGATGTTCTGGCAAGCCCGTAGTTTAGTGGGGTGATGAAGTACCAGGGCGTCGAAAAAGGCGATGAGAGGTGCGCCTTGGCGTCCAGCCGCCTGATCCGAGACTCTGAAGTCCGTGACTGTTGTGATACCAGTTCGTGCTGCGATAAATGATCCCTCGGCCATCGTGAGAGCAGACTTGACTTGTCCTTCCTCTGGCATTGATAGCAACCAAATAGTCTGTCCGTGGGAACCAACAACATCAATATCTGTCAGTTCAAGCCCATGTTTTTTTGTGAATTCCTTGACTGCAGATGCAAATGTCTCTCCGAGTAGCACATTGACTTCGGATAGCTCTTCTGGTGTGGTTTTATTGTGAAGGATCATATTCATGACTCGTTTCTTTATTACCGGCTCGAGAGGGATTTCGCTGTATTTCAACAGCTCGAATTGCATTGGAGAGCTAGGTGTCTCTTGTCGAAATCGGCAGAGTGCGCAGTCGATGCCATCCTGAAATCTGCTGTCAGCGGATACTGGCGATAATATAACAGTGTAGAAACTAACCATGGAAGTCCCGCTGTTCAAGCCGAGGACTGTCATGTCGAACGCGGCATCGGACAGCCCATTGATGCCATTTGTACTACCATTTCCGTAGTCGTTGCTGGCTCCGTTTGTTGTTAAAGAGGGCATTGCTATATTACTGCTCTATAGAGTCCCTAATATGAATAAATTGTGGTATATACAGAAGATCGAGAGACTTGGAAAGACGGTGCTTAATCAATATATATTTGATTTAATGGCTAGGTGAAAGAAGTAGGAAGAAAGGCAGTACGTAACCCAAATCATGAATAATGTGGGGAAAAAAATAGTCAGTGGGTTCCCATTCTACGCTTTAAAGTGGTCTTAATTCTCACGGCTGCTCGAAACTTGTCCTTGAATCATTGAGGCTGACTTTCTAAGGACTTCGGAGTATTGCATATGGGCGAAATTATAATCCGCTTGAATGCTTAAACGCCTAAACGTTTAAACTGTTAAACGGCTAAACGTGTAAACGCTTATGGGATAACACGGGTGTCTGGACAGCCAATGGCCGTCCTCGTGGAGACCCGGAGAACTGGAGAATTGTGGAGATGTAATTGCTACCACCCCGCGACACCACCCACCTCCACAATTCCCCAGTTCTCCGGATCTCCAAGAAAAAGTGTGGAGAGAGAATGACCGACTCACAAAAAGTGAGGATTACAAGTTCATCTTCCATGTTGCTCCCTTATTGCCGTGAGTGAAAGTATGTAACTGTCATCTCATGGAGTATTTAAAGGACACCCCGTTCGCTCTTCGTTTTCCTTTTACAGGCCGACTTTGTACGTACTATATATGTATAACACATCAATTCCATCCTTTTGGTTCTAGGCAATCGATACTCCCCCCTACCTCGCTATGTTTCAACATTTCTGGAAGAAGCTGTCGCCCAAGCAGCTCTCTATATTCATCCAGACGTTCTCTCTCATTGCTATTTTTTTCGAGGGATATGACCAAGGTGAGTTTCTCGACCAGAAATATATGTCCCAGTCACTAACAACCATCCTTACAGGTGTCATGGGAGGCGTGAATGCCTCGCCCAATTACGTAGCTGAGGTCGGCATTGGACTTCCAGATGGGACAATCACAGACACCACTCACCAAGGCGGAATTGTCTCTATCTACTACTTGGGCGCCATCGTTGGAGCATTCGTCGGCGGCTGGATCGCTGATCGCATTGGTCGTATCAACGGTCTCTTCATCGCAGCAGTATTCGCTCTGGTCGGAGGTGCCCTCCAGGCCGCCACACAGAGCTCCGACTTCATTGTCGTTGCCCGTGTCATTACGGGCCTGGGCACCGGAGCATTGACTGCCATCGTTCCCGTTTACATCGCCGAAGTATCATCTGCGAGCCACCGTGGTGGATTCCTTGGATACGTCTTCATCGCAAACTACTTGGGCATATCCATAGCCTACTGGCTTGACTTTGGCCTCTCATTCATCGACGGTGGCTATTCAGAGATCAGATGGAGATTTCTCCTAGCTTTCCAGTGTCTCCCTGCTATAATTCTACTGGTTGGCATCAAGTTGCTCCCCGACTCTCCTCGTTTCCTAGCCTCTGTCGGTCGTCTTGACGAGGCTAAGGAGGTCTTGGAGCATATCCGTGGCAACAAGGGCCCAAGTGTCGAGAAGGAATTCGCTGAAATATGCGCTGTTGCCGAGGAATCCAAGCCTAGCTCCCCTATCCAATTCGCAAAGGTCCTCCTCGGACGCGCTACTAACGGTGCTCACCTGGGTCGCCGTGCATGGCTATGTCTTTTTCTGCAAATCATGGCTTCGTGGACCGGAATTACCGCGGTGACAGCGTATAGTCCAGTTCTCTTGAAGCAAGCCGGATACAGTTCTGTCAAGCAGAGCGGTCTTGCTGGGGGCCTCAATACCATCGGTATAGTCGGCACCATAATATCTGCACAGATCGTAGACCGTCTTGGTCGGCGTACGTGTCTAATCGGCGGCGCCTTCGGCCTCTTCGTCGTGAACATAGTCGCAGCGGCTTTATACGAAGGCTCACGCGCGGATCCTAGCAAAGCCGCACAAATCGCCCCGGCAGCTGTCACCATGCTCTTCCTCTTTAACTTGATCTATGCCTCGACTTGGGGCACCGTCGCATTCCTCATCCCTACTGAGATCTTCCCCTCCGAGATGCGCGCCCAAGGCAACGGCTTTGGAATCACGGGATGGGCCATCGGCGTCGGTATGACCGTTCTCGTAAACCCCATCATGTTCGGGGTCCTCGAGTCGCGCACCTACTTCCTCTTCGCCGGCCTCAATTTGGTCTGGTGCCCCATCATCTATTTCCTCTATCCCGAGACTGCAGGTCGCTCCCTCGAATCCATCGAGGCTATGTTCGAGAGTAGCAGCCCGCTTTATACCAAAATGGAGGCTGCGTACAGGGCCGCTGGAAATGGCGATGTCCTGACAAACCGTCGCCTGTCTGTCAACCGCATATTAGAAAATAGGGAGAAGGTTACTGTTGATGAGTACTCTGTATTAGATCATGAAAAGGTTTGAAGTGTATATGTTTTTTAAAAGGGGTGTTTAGGAGGGGCTTGTAGAATAGGAATAGAGCTGGGTTTGTATCCAATTAACAACTTTACACGTAGTATGGAACTTTCACCAGAGGCAATAATCGTGATGGCAACTCACTTCGTCACACGTGTCCCATCTACCCTATCTGCATAAAGAAGTCCTTTGCCTTTGAAACACAGCGATCCTCAATCTCGTAGGCAAGTTATGTCAGCGGGTAGTCATATATTCAACACCACATCTCTGAGCCACGACATCTTAAAATGCAGCAGAGATGCAAACATCAAGCTACGAAGACGAAGTTGGTTAGTGGCAGAATATAAAGCGGGGGCTGCATATATGACGTTCACGTGATAAAAGATCGACACTTTTTAACTTTCTCACGATGACAACACCACCGCGTCCCCCCCAGCTTCACTTCACTTGTAGAGGCTGTGAAGGCAGAGATGGATGACCAGTCTGCCCCGAGCGGGAAAGTCAAGCAAGTCAAGCAAGTTGCCGTTGAAAATGTTGATCTTGCCGATGCGCTCGCCCAAGATGGGTATTCATGGACATCACCGTCGGCGCTGAAGCTGTATCCTATCATTTTGCTCATTACGCTAAGTATGTGCATATGGCTTCATATGGCATCTCTATATGTTACCAGCGCTAAAGCTAATATTATGAAGACCAGGCTATGACCGGTTACGATGGCTCACTCATGTCATCGATGAACGCCATGCCAGCATTCCATGAGTATTTCCATGTCGGCAAGCAAGGGTCTACTGTGGGTTTCCTCTTCGCTATTTACACGGTTGGCCAAATTATTGGAGCTTTATTCGCCGCCCCTGCGGCTGACCGACTGGGTCGCCGCTTTGGAATGTTTATTGGCTCTGTGTTTATCATCATCGGAACGATCTTGGAGTCTACTGCGCCCGCTAGAAATATTGGTCAGTTTATGGGTGGGAGATTCTTGATCGGCTTTGGAGTCACTATTAGCGGGACGTCGGGGCCGATTTATGTGGTTGAAGTCTCGCCGCCGTCGATGCGTGGGTTGTTTGGAGGATTGTATTATACCATCGGGTATTGCGTTGGTGCACTTGGTATGGCAGTATATGCCCTATCACACTCGATAACTTGACTAACTGGATTCTAGCGGCATCGTGGACGTGCTACGGAACTGGGAAAATACTAAATGACTGGTCCTGGCGTATCCCAGTCATCATCCAAGTGATTCCCGCGGCGACGGTTTGCTGCGCGGTATGGATGATACCGGAATCTCCGCGCTGGCAGATAACCAACGGTCAGCGAGAAAAGGCTCGCGCTTTCCTGGTTAAGTATCATGGAAATGGAAATGAGGATTCTGCTATTGTGAATCTTCAGATGAGAGAAATCGAACGGGAAGCCATTGCCAATAGAGAGCTTGGAAGCGTTAAATGGTGGGACTATCGACCACTGTTTAGTACTAGAGACAGGCGCTTCAGGATGTATCTGCTTATGCTTGTCTCGGTTCTCGTTAAGTTTGTTGGCGGTGCCGTTATTAGGTATGCAATCCTCACCTCCCTCTGTTTGTAAATTGGGCATTTATTAACTGTCCGACAAAGTTATTACTTGCCAGTGATCCTCGACAACATCGGCATCAAATCTCCCGACGAGCAGTTACTCATCAACGCACTCAACGTCGTCGTTTCCTTTGTCGCCTCAGTCCTCGGCTGCTTCTTCGTTGACATGTTCGGCCGCCGCAACCTCTACATCTGGGGAGCTCTTCTCACCGGCCTCTGCTACATCCCCATGAACGTGATAGCTGCACAAGCAAATGGCCATGTAGCGAAAGGAACAGGCTACTGCTTCATCGCATTTATCTTCCTCTACGGGGTCTTCTTCTCGTTCTGCTGGATGCCGCTGCAGACTTTATACCCCGCTGAGATCCTGCCCAATGATATCCGCGCCCAGGGATTCGCATTCCAGGGTCTCATTGTTGGGCTTGCGAGCTTTATCAACACGTACGCTACGCCGATCGCACTGGAACGGATTGGTTGGAAGACCTATACGATATTCCGTAAGTTTTATTTGTGGCTGAAACCACTATATATGTGCTCACCCTCCAAACCGTCGGTTCTAACTGCGAAATAGTTGTCTTTCATTTTGTCTACCTTGGGATGCTGTGGTATTCTATCGTGGAGACGAAGGGCCGCTCTCTCGAAGAGCTGCAGGAGATATTTTCGGATCCTCATCCAGTCAAGAAGTCTCTGGAGAAGCACAAGATTGTACTTGTTGCAGGAGAAGGCGCAAGGGAAGATATAGATGATTAAGTAGTATATTACTTCTTGTAGCTACGATTTGCACGAGGTTTTATACACGGCGCTGTAGAATTTAGGTGGGACAGCAATCTATGCTATATTTATCAAGCTAAAACTCTAAGCCGTTCTCGCCCAGCTGGAGCATTTGGCGCCGGCAGCAACCAAGAAACTAGCTACACATGACAGACTGCACGTCCTTGGAATAACAGTTTCCAGAGTAGGGGCTGAAGTGCTTCTTCTCGCTGTAGCAACCCTTGCCCTCGTATCCTGACATATGATCAGTAAGATTACGTGATAGATAAAAGTGTGCAACGAGGCAACTACTAACCATTGCAGTTCAAGAACCCTCCGGTGTTGAAGAAGTAGGCTCCAGCCTCATCCATCAGATCGTAGCAGTGGCCACTGTAAGGAGCTGTGTGGTAAAGGATGTTCTTATCGTTTTTACTACGGAGGTTAGAGACGATATGAGAAGAGATGCAGACATATGGACTCTTACCAGTCATCCAATGTTGGGTACTGGTTGTACTTTGGGAGAGCTGCGGAAGCGGGGGCAACGCCTGACAAAACAGCACCTGCTGCGAGAAGGAAGTGTGAGAGTTGCATGTTTGGAAGATTTATCGACCTTGAAGCGAGTTGGTTCTGATAGCTAGAAAGCTCGTGAAAGATTGTGGTAATTGTTTGTGATAGATGGCTCAAATTCCAGAGGAGTAGAAGGCCATTCTTATAGTAATAATTCACAGGAGTAGACTCGATCCGACTTGAGCTGAAGCTGATCCGAACCCAATCTGAAGCTGGGCGTAAGCGACGTGAGGTCTCACCTCACCCCACAACATCCTACGAAATCCCGTGAGGTCCCATGATATCCCATGATTAAGAGACAAGAAAGGCGGAGCTTCCCAAAATATAATTTTAGAGTTATTTTAAGCATATAAGCATCCTAGTTGCTCAGGAACGCCTAATATCATCTTGTAATCGTAATCTTGTGATATTCTCAAGGTCAACGTACCATGTGAAAGTGCCTCCCGCGAGATTCTACAGCAGCGTCATTTCTAATAGCGCTAAGTATATTTGCTTTTTAATACAATAAACAGTTAGACTATATACGCGCGTTTGGATACACTTGATTATATATTTGTGTGCCTACGGATGGCGTGGCGTCGTTGCTTACGATGGGGCGGAGGATGATGTGAGGCAACGGCCCACCGTCCTGTCTTGCATCTCCTATTTGTTTACCGACTCTAGCCGCCCATGGGATCAAGTAGAGATAGCGATAGCGGGATTATAGAAGCATGCGGGGATGGTGTAGTAAAAGAGTCCGCACAGAGCGGCAAGTAGTAATCGGCGAAATTGGAGGCCTTGGCGTGCTACGGTAGAAAATCATCGGTTAGGTTTTGTTATATTTTGATTTCAAACATACGAAGCCACCATCGTCAGTACCATAGTCATGAGTGCTGAAGAATTTTGTGCGAGTGTCGAAAGCGGAGAGGTTCTTGTTGACTGCCATGACCGGTTGTTGCGGATAGCATTTATCTACTCGGATGAAGGGTTGTGGGATGGCAATGGAGTCCTTGATATCGTTGACAAACTCCACGCGCGTGGGTGGTCGTTTGGCCAGGGAGATCTGAAGTTTAATCGCACCCTGGATATATTTTACCTAGCCCAAATAGCAGCTGGCATCTATCGCTCTGAAGTCCAATTCGATGAGCAAGTCACACCAGACGACTTTGAAAAGTTTTACGCCCAGCACCAGCAGCTGCTCAACCAGGACGCATGGAGACAGTACTACTCACCGGCTTTTCTTGCGCAGGCAACCTCGTCTCGCTTCTACCGCCTCCCAGACTTGCAAGACCTACCAGACTCAGGCGCCGAGGTCGGGGACCCACGGAAGAAAGGAATCGGTCAATTCACTAAACTTCCCCGCTGGGCGTATAATGCCTCGCGGACTGCGGGGAGATCGCCAACCCTCTCCGTAGAAACGGTTACTCAACTCGCCGTCTCCACCCTCCAGCAGAATATCTTACGCCTGCGGAGGGATCACCCAAGCGTTCAGCCTTACTCGGCGACTCAAGCCAGCTTCTGGCTCAAATATATGAATATGGATTCCTACAACCCAACTCCCAAGAAGCACATGTGGAGGCCCAACAACTTCGATATATATACCGCGCAAGCAGGCTTCGATATGTGGGCGTGGGAAGCGCACTACTCGCGCGAACTATGGGAGTCCGAGGAAGCGCGTGTCAGGCCTCTCGAACCAGACTTAGATGGGACGCGCGAGAGTGAGGTGCGCTGGTGTGGAATGCCGGAAGGCGCCTACGTGGAGGTAGCTGCAAAACAAAGGGGGTGGGATCCGGAGGTGGGTAGTGAAGAGGAGATTGAGTTACTGGCCGAGGTTGCGGTAAACGAGATGGAGAGTATTGAGGCGAGCAATTGGGACTATGAAATAAGATCGCACATGCTATTAGGGGTGGTGCGGGCTGCCTTTGAGGCGGATCGGGAAAAATATATGGAAGATCTGAAGCGGTCGATCGCAGAGGCGGGAAATATTGATGAGAGTAAGGTCGAGCGGTGGATTCAAGAAGTTCAAAAGGTCGTAGAGCCGTACGTGCAGAAGTGGGATGTCTGGCCTGCTGCTGTAGAGGATCGGGGTGAATTGTTACGGCAAATTCTCGTAGAGAATGGGCAGCTTTTCGCAGGGTGGAGGCTTTCACCTACTTCTAAAGAGTTTGATTTCATGCTGAAACCAAAGGAATAGCACATAGATCAATGGCGAGCATAATGGCTTCCAGGCTAACAGACAGTATATTTGGAAATCCAATTTAAGTTTGGAATATTTAATCAACCGCTATATACAAATATCTACAATCATCCTTTTACCATCGTCTTGACGTAAGGGAAGGCGCCGAATCGCAGTGCCTTGATGTCCTCCTCATAGTCGTCCCCGAGCATCAGAATCTAAATCGGAACGCTGTCATAAAATTAGTATCGTAGCGTATTAATAAAGAGGAAATTCAGCTTACACATCGACCCAGAATCGCGTGTCATCAGTCAAGTACGATCCACTCCCCAGCTGCTGCTGAGTCCATTCGATGGCGCTCATATACAGCTGAATATCGCTTGTATTCGGATTCTCCAACCCCGACGCCCCGTTTCGATGGCCAGCAACCCAACTTTCTGGACATTAGTTCGTGCTCAAGAGGAGTAGGGGTGCATCTACTAACGTTTGGAATCCATAGAAGCTCTCTGACTCGTGGCGGCACTGAATATCCTGCTGCAGGTTCGAGTTTAAGACCGCACCATTGTTGTATTCGGCCGTGCTCTGTCCCTTAAATTGGCTGCAGCTCGCACGAAGCATGCCCCAGTTCTACTTTCGTTAGATCAACCGCATCAAGGTGGTGGCACTATTGCAGGGCTATATAACCGTACCTGCTTAAAAATGCCAAAGTTGGCCGAGTCCTGGCTCTTATTATCACCATACCTACCCATAATTAGTCCAACGAAAACGCTAGCAACACCCACGTTACCCACGCATAATCAGTGCCCATATTCTCAGTCTCCATCATGGCGATAGCAAGATCCTCTGTCGTGCCTCCTGCACTCGTGATCTGCTGCTTGCGAGCCCCTAAACCGGAGACGGTGTACTGGCCGCATCCGCCGCCGGAGTTGGTTGGGCAGTCGAGACCTGCTACCAGGGCGGAGAGGGAGAGGGTGGTGAGGATGGTGAGCTTCATGTTGTGGATGTCTTTGGGGTTTGTTTTTGGAGTGGATGAAATAGGGGAATGTGCTGATGAAAGATCCTGTCCCACGACTCATCGTCTACCTTAAATACCTTGAATGGGACGTTCCATTCCGTCTTTTAAACGGCCATGTTTGAATTGCCTCCGTAATGTTAGTTGTTGTCTTTAGCCCCATAGTCTCACCGAACTCCAGTGCAAGATGTAGAAATGAAGACGGACATGGTCCCTCCGACGCAGTGAAGCTGCGAAGTCCTACAAGCCCTTTCTAGCGGGAAGGCTGAGAACAAGAGCGATCATCTTCACTTCATTCGGCATAGTTTACGCTCCGTAGAATAAATTAAGTTTGGAAGTATGTACGACGGTTAAGGGCGATCCAATTGATGCGATGTTGTTAAAGCTCCGGCTTAGTGCCTCCATGGCCACAGTAACCCCGCAATCGACACAAGGCGATTAAAGTCTGCAAAGGGCTAGGGTATAAGTACGAGTAGTGATGAAGACGTTGCATGAAGATCTGGGGTCGAACAAGGTGGCGGGGAGTCGGGTTTCAACGTATTACGTAGAGGTCCGTGTTCCTACTATATACCATACCTTCCGTATACGGTTCGGAATGTGCACCCTCCGCATTTTCAAAATAGGGGCAGGTACGGCAAAGCTCACCAACACATATTAAGCATCATGAGACAAATTTTATAGGCGCAGGATGTATTTTAGGACTATCCAGCGATTTACTTCAGGTACAACACGCATCAATACAAGCACATCCCCTTCCCTCTTCACCTCTCCACTTCCTTCAAACCCCTCCCCTTCCTTCAAACCCCTCCCCTTCCTTCAAACCCCTCCCCCCACTCAACGAAACAAACGAAAACAAAACAAAACCATCTCCAAAATCCCACCCAGAAAAAAAAGGCCCTTAAGTAACAAAATCGAAAAAGGGCAAACAAAAAAACACAAAAAAACAGCGATGACTCCCTCCCTTCCTTCCCTCCCCATCCACCCCCGTATTCCATGCAAGCAGACAAAAACAAAAGGAAAAGAAAAAAACGAACTGATGAAAATGGAGGCGAAAATGAGACGGAAAACAAGACGACGCAATCAACAATTATGGCCCCCCCCGAGTTGTGGGTTGGGGCAGGTTATCGTACAATACAACCGTGGATGCAAAACGGAGGTGGTCTCCGTGTGATGGACACCATATGAACACAGATACCCCTTTTTTATATACCTCTCCCTCCTTGTCCCCTCTCTCGTCGTCGGTGTGAAGTGTGTGTAGATGTAGAAGCCGGTATTCGAAAGTTGTGCTCGATTTTGCCGCCTTCCTCAGCACAGCTGGCGATGTAAAGGGTACACACACAACCCCCACAACTTCACCCCATTCATCTCTCAATAC